>JAMLFT010000052.1:0-67645 GCA_026544285.1 Pachyrhizus erosus | reverse complement strand
ATTGAATTAAAAATGTTTAATAAAAATAATTTATAAATATAAAATAATATAATTAATTATTTTAAAAAAAAAATAAAAATGAAAATAAATATTTTAATAAAAATAAAAGAAAAAACTCATAATTTATGAAAATAAGTCAAAAATTACTAAAATAAACTCAATATCAAATAAAATGTATTTAATTAGACTAACTTATAACTTAATAAAAAAACTTATAAAGTCTACATATATCTTATAAGACACATTTAACAATTTAATAAATAATAACTTAATACATTTATCTATAAACTCCTTTTATCTTTATTTATTTTCAAATTATCGTTTTCTATGTTTAAATTTTAAAAAATGGATAACAATTTTAATTCATGAATTTAAGGATCATTCATTAAAATTTTTTGAATATTAAGAATCAATTTTATGTTTATACACCACAATTAATGACTATATTACTTTTATTTTTACTTTTTAAATGTCAAAAATTAAATTAATTGATAATGTTAAATTTATAAATTAAATTACAATTTTAATTTTATATTATATATTCCATAACATTAATACAAATATATATAACATTATAAATATGTATCATTGTAAATGACACTTTTAAAAAATAAATAATATAATTTATATATTGATATCCTTACGTGTGAATTTTTCATTTTTTTTATATAAATATCTATTATGTGTTTTAAACATATCAGTGATATAATTTTATATATTATCTGTATTTTTTTATGATATAAATGTTTGTTCTTAATATTTATATATTGATTGCTATTCATTTTTAATTATATAATATGAATAAATTTTCATATTTTTATGATAATTAATTATAATCATAAATTTTAGATATTAAAATTGATTAGTGCAATGTATTAACTAAAATATTAGTTACTAATAATTCTTTCTAAAAAAATATATAATAAAACATTCAAATTTAAATTGTTTGAAATAAAGAAAAGAATTTAAAATTTAGAAAATTTGAAATATGAAACCTGACATTAAGAATTATTTATGGAAAAGACATTATGAATTACTTTAAGAATTTGATTGATGTTAAATAGACATTAAAAAATCGGGTTGTTTATGACAATATATTTATGGAAATTCAAATTTTAAAATAACTGCAATGATTCCGTTAAAAAAAAATAAAAAAAAAAACTGCAATGATATGCATTCAATAATAAGGTAGTGACCGGAATGTTAAAATTTAAATAAGAGCAGTATGGGAAGTTAAAATAACCGTTAGTTAACCAACGAATGGTGCATGATGGTGTATAATAAGAGGTCTCAAGTTTCTGCATATAAAAAATATTCATGGAAAGAAGTCATTTTTAAAAAAAAAATAAATCTAAATACTTTAATAGATTATTCTTTAATTTTTTATGAGGTACTCTAAGTTCACCAAAGAAAAATAGACAGTCAATTATAATAAATCTTACTAGGCTTGTAACAGCACATTAAAAGTACCATTGAATGCATAAAATGATGTGTTTATTTCAATTTAATCACACCCATAGTATTCCCGTCCTTTTTGAGTAAGATTATTTTCCTGAAGTATATATGTGTCTCTAAAAAAATATCATTATTCATATTTTTTCGAAAACTTTACTAGCAAAAAAATTTAGAGGAAAAACTAAATAAGACTTTAAATTTTATATTTTAAAGCATACATATAATAAAAAGTTTTAAACATGTTAAGCTTCTTTGATATGTACGTCATGCAACATAATAAGATAAGTTTTGATGAAATTTATAAAAAAAAAAATAGAAAGGATTTTTGTATTGTGTAATATCTTATGTAATTTTGTATAAAATACTATATCATATATGATAATCGAAACTTATATTTAATTATGTGTTATATATCATTGAATAAGATTAAAAGATAATATATTTCACAAAATATTTTAGTTATTTAAAAATATAAAATATTTACATTTGTTATATTATATTTATTACAATTTGAACTTAAACTTAGTTTATATAATAATAATTTATCTTGTCTTAAATATCATTTTAGTCCAAAATTATAAGTATTAATTAAAGTCAATACCAAAAACAAGAGTCATAATGTACATTAATGAATAATATAACACATCATGATTCAAAGTAAAAATGTCCTATCACTACATCAAGACAAGATATTATTGTACATGAAAGACTTTAGATCTCATGCTAGAAAAAATAGCTCATTTTTTTATCTTTATAAATAACACTAGTGTCATTGTATCATATAAACATTTAATAAAATATTATTACACTATATTTTTCTTTATTGACTTGAGTATTATAATATTTTTTGCAAGTAACTACCTATTTTTTATAATGTCTTGATTTTACCTAAAAGTTCATTAAATTTGGAAGATCTCAAACCTTATTCCACTCGAAATATTCTATCCAACACCATAAGAGTCTAGCCAACTTAAAAACTTACACAAACTCCTAAACATTAAAGATAATAATGCACAAAGGAAGTGTCATGTTGACAAAGTTACTAAAAAACTTACCAAAACTCTTAAATATTAAGTGTAGTTTAAAATGCACAATAGGTAATTTTTGGAGAACTTGAAAAATGAAAATTAAATTTGTAGAAAATAATTATAAACATAAATGTATGGAATGGATGTTTTTATTCACTCACAAATTTGGTTATCTAATAGAGATGCCTCTAAGATATATTTATCTTTAAGTTTTAATACAAAGTTAATATTACTTTCTTTTTGAAATTATCCTATCCATATAGCTTGAATTTAGTAGGTGTTTCATGCATTTGTTCATTTACTTAATCATATTGTTCATGTGGTCTTAAAAGGATGAATAAAACATTACAATTATTTTTTTATACTTATATATTTTAAATATTTTTTTTATGAAAGTTACATTAAGAGTACCTATTATGTGTTGGTTTATGCACAGATTTTAAAATATTGTAAAAGTTTTATATCAATGTAAATTTACCTAACTCAAAAAATACGTTTTAGAAAGATATATTGTAACTTTAGAAATAGTTTATGTCAAACAAATCAAAATGTTAAATATCTCGTAACTTTTTAAATATATGTAACTCAAAAAGAATAAAATAATTTTGAATCATGTTAACTTTGTAAATAGTCTTCAGGTTTAATTATATTTTTTGTCACTCGTGTTTCACAATTTTGCAAATCTTGCGACCAAATTATGAAATTTGCATATTTTGTAACGAAAGATTTAAAATTTTGCTACCAAATTTTCAAAAATAAAAGAGTTGATAAAATGTGTTAGGTTTAATGGACTATATCAAGTTGAACCTAAAAATATTTCGCCTAAAAGAAAATAAGACAATTTAGTTCTCCATGAAGGAAATTAGACTTAAAAAATGTAGGTCCAATATTATTTTTATTTTTATTTTTAATATATAAATATAGACAAAAAAAATAAAATAGACCACTAAACCAAATCATTAAAAATTTTAACCTATAAAAAATATTGTACTAACATAATTTATTTTTCATATTATACCCAATGTGACAAGTTAAGTTAGATTGGATAACATATTTTTGTGAACTTTAATATATAATATTTTATATTTAAATATTAATCTAAATTATTTTATTTTATAATGTTGATATATAATTTATTTTTTAATAGTTATTTTATTTTAATAATTTTTATTTTCTATATTTGAATTACATTAACAAAATATAAACTTTTCATTATATTAGTTTGGTTCAAACTAACCCCAAAATATATTAATCAGTAAGGAATCAATCTAAATGGTTTGAGTTGACCGAATTAAGAATTATGCTTGTTGAGTAATTAAAAAAAATTAAAAATCAAATTGAAAAGAACATATGTTTGACCCACCAATACGATTATTGAAAAATAAGATCCAAAGGAAAAAAAAAATGCAAAATTGAACCGGTTGGATGATCCGCTGGCGGTTTGGTCGGACCGGATCAGACAACGCCAGAGTTAAGTAATCCTTAAGAAATGAAATGAAAATGGGGTAAAAGTCCATAGCAGACAGCAATAATCAATTACATAGCTGCAACAACCAACACGGCAAACACCAACCTCCTTCTTTCTCTTCTACTCTCTTCTCCTCTTTTTCTCTCTTGCGCCCAATTCGCCTTCTTCTCCTCTATCGCCGATTCACTCTTTCTCTCTCTACTTTCTCTCTCCTCAGCTTCTCTGTCATTTCCGTCAAATCGCCGATCGGAACCGACGATCAAACCCGCACGGCACTTCACGCCGTAGTTTTCTAGAAGGTACGCCAAACTGTAACCTCTAATTCTTTCTTCTTCGCCTTACGTGTATCTGAAGCAGCAATGTCGGTTTCGTTACGATCCGTGCCATTTTTTTCTTTGACTTTCTAAGCTTCGATCAAATCATGCGCAAATGCGCGTGATGTTGCGGAGAGATCTACCGTTTCTCGATCTGTTTTTGCAATGCGAGGCGATCCGAGTTGAACCGATTGCTTGACTTCGTCGTTCGAGCAAGATCCGATACTTGTTTTTTGCGATTTTCGCTTAACGACGACTTTTTGTGTTGGACGATCTTCTGGTTGTTTTTGCTTGCTGGTGTTGCGTTCTCGTTGGTTTGAATTGCTAACAAATGTTTAACTTAGCTAATGTTGGAGCGAGTCTCAGTGTCAGTACTTTTGAGCTTCGAGTTGTGCACTTTGCTTCTTTTAGTTATTGTAGATTTGCTCTCAACTCAAAGCTAAGCGAATGAACTACTTGGTTGAGCTGGCCAATGAAGTTAATTAATATTCTACTAGTGTACTGTAGACTCGTATATGTGAAGGTTTCTTTTCGTCTGTATAATGATTTTTGGTTTGTTTAGTCAAACTAAAGCTTGTTTTTGTTAATTTGAGTTGCTAGGCAGGACCGTTGGTGCCAGAATCGTTGATGAGTTGTCATTGTCAAACATTTAGCTGTTGTTAGTTAACAGGACCAATAAGTAGTGAGCAGCTCATCAAATCACCTTTATTACTTCGTTTAGGTTCATTTCTATGCAGACGTATATAGACTATCTATAGAGTATAGACACACTTCAGATTCTGCTTCAGTGCAGTCATTTTTGCTCGCATTCTTGCATTTTGTGCATTTATAACTGTTGGATGAAGATCAGACGGTTGAGATTTTGAATGTGTTTTAAGTTATTGACTGATAAAATATGAGCCGTCTGATTTTAATTTGATGTTTCTGAATTGTTGAATGTGTGAATGCATTCAAAAGTGAATGTAGGGAATGCGGATCTGAATATAGACACACCCATGGAAACTCTTTCTATTTTTAGTTCCGATTGGTTTCTTTCCATATGGACTGCGGTGTTCATGTTTGATGAATGACATAAAGTATGTTTTTCCAAAAAGGCTTGTGCAGTACTTACTGTTCATTAAGTTGTTTTTGTGGTTATTGTAATTTACTAATTGTTACATACAGGTGGATTGGGCGTTCATAATTTCAATGAATATTTGTTTGCTTCTTCAAAAATAACTTGATGGAAGACAAGGAAGAACCAAGAGAGATAAAGATACTTGGTAATGAATTAGATACTGATGAAATAGTAGAGAGTGGTGTAAAACAGTTTGTTGAGAGTCCTCATCAGGAAAATGTAAATGCTAGCAGCAGTTTTGGGATTGAACTTATAGATGAAAGGGCAAACTTGCAAGAACAAGGTATTGATCCTGTAACTACAGTAATGGATGAGGACCAGTTTGAGCAAGTATCTTTGAAAGATCAAGACAAGAATAACGAGTATGTGGATTCCAACCGGTCATCTGGTTCTGATAATAAACAGAACCCATTTGGTGGAAATGCAGAGGATTTTCGGTATTCATTTGGGTCGAACTCATTAGAGAATGATTCTTCTCCAGTTGCTGACACGCATCATGATAATCTTTCTTACAGCCCTGGTGCAGAAGGACATTCTGGTCATACATCCAAGCATTTTTCCTCATTAATTAGTTTGGATTCCAGTGGATATTCTACAGTTAATTCTCCACCAAAGCCAAGGAATAAACATGCAAAGCCGAATGTGTCTCCAGAATTGCTGCATTTAGTTGATTCTGCTATTATGGGGAAACCTGAAGGTATGGACAAGCTGAAGAATATTGCAAGTGGTGTAGAAATTTTTGAGAGTGGTGAAGAAATGGATAGTGTGCCATTCTTAATTGTAGATTCACTTCTTGCAACAATGGGTGGTGTTGAAAGTTTTGAAGAAGATGAAGATAATAATCCTCCTAGTGTGATGCTGAATTCCCGGGCTGCTATTGTGGCAGGTGAACTTATTCCTTGGCTTCCTTATGCAGGTGATACTGATGAGGTGATGTCACCTAGGACACGGATGGTTAGGGGACTACTTGTGATATTAAGGGCTTGCACTAGAAATCGAGCAATGTGCTCAATGGCTGGCCTGTTAGGAGTATTGTTGAGAACAGCTGAAAAAATATTCACAGTGGATGTTGGCTTAAATGGGCAAATGCGGTGGGATGGAACTCCTTTGTGCCACTGCATACAGTATTTAGCGGGCCATTCTCTCAGCGTGAGTGATCTTTATAGATGGTTTCAAGTCATTACAAAAACACTTACCACAATTTGGGCTCCACGTTTAACACTAGCATTGGAGAAAGCAATAAGTGGAAAGGAGTCAATGGGACCAGCTTGCACCTTTGAGTTTGATGGTGAAAGTTCTGGTTTGCTTGGTCCAGGTGAGAGCCGTTGGCCATTTATCAATGGATATGCTTTTGCAACATGGATCTACATTGAATCATTTGCTGACACATTAAATACAGCAACAGTTGCTGCTGCAATTGCTGCAGCTGCAGCAGCTAGGTCGGGTAAATCATCAGCTATGTCAGCTGCTGCTGCAGCTAGTGCACTTGCTGGTGAAGGTACAGCACACATGCCACGGCTGTTCAGTTTTTTATCTGGTGATAATCAGGGTATAGAGGCTTATTTCCATGCTCAATTTTTGGTTGTTGAAACTGCTAGTGGAAAGGGAAAGAAATCTTCTTTGCATTTTACTTATGCTTTTAAACCGCAATGCTGGTACTTCATTGGTCTTGAGCATGTAGGCAAGCAAGGAATTCTTGGGAAAGCAGAAAGTGAAGTCAGATTATATGTAGATGGATCTTTGTATGAGAGTCGTCCTTTTGAGTTCCCTCGAATTTCAAAACCCCTTGCATTTTGCTGTATAGGGACTAACCCTCCTCCTACTATGGCTGGTTTGCAACGCCGCCGCCGTCAATGCCCTCTGTTTGCTGAGATGGGTCCTGTTTACATCTTCAAGGAACCAATTGGCCCAGAAAGAATGGCATGCCTGGCTTCAAGAGGAGGCGATATAGTGCCTTCTTTTGGTAATGCTGCTGGGCTACCATGGCTAGCCACAAATGCCTACGTGCAGAGCAAGGCAGAGGAAAGCATGCATTTGGATGCAGAAATTGGAGGTTGCCTTCACCTGCTCTATCATCCTAGTTTGCTTAGTGGGCGTTTCTGTCCAGATGCTTCTCCTTCTGGTGCTTCAGGTTGGATAATTTCTATTGATTCTTTTATGATATGTAAATAGTGAATTGTTATACACTGCATAAATGCATATTGATTTTTCATGCAGAAAGGCCACTGGTACCTGATAAATAATCTTTGGAAGGTTAGTTTGTGGATTTTATATGATGGAAATAAAAAATGTCTTACTATATTTTCGGTTAGTGTTTGTAAGCATCACATTGGTGGTTCTTTCTCTAATCTCTAGCAGTTAAAACTTTTCTGTTTGCTTATTACTAGGATGCTTTCTACTGCAATTCCAATTCTTTGATTTTTCTTATCTGAAAGTTTCTATTCTTTTGTTTTATAACTATATAACTCAACTGTTTGTATTTTGGGAATCATGAACAGAAAAGTTAGGGACTTGCTTTAAGCTCATTAATCCATGCATATAAAGTTGCATTATTGTTTACAAAAAGACTTACTATGACTATTAATTAAATTGAAAACAGTATGTGAAATTCATTAAGTAGACATTATTACTGGTCTGCCTGTGATTAAGGTCTGTCTTGTGAGGATATCATGTGTAGCTGACTATTTAATTGTATTCTGTTTCTCATATTCTTCATGATTTTGAGTCTTACAATTACACAAACAGATTAGATAAGCTGGTTCTTAGAATTTGAACTTAGGGCTAACTGAACCCCATAAAATTGACTTGTAAAGTGGGGATTGCCCAAGCTTTATGAGCTCTATTCGAGCCGTATCTTTGGTTGATGTGGACTAAAAACCACCACCCTTGAGGCTGCAATTAAGGCAGCTCCCAAAGAGGTTGCAATTAAGGCGAGCTAGGGGTGACCGCAATTAAGGTGTCTTTTCAACACACCTCCTTACGCTCTAGGCTACCTTCCTAGCATGTGGCAATGCAGGTGGTTCAATGGATCTAGGTTAACCCAACAATGGATCTAGGTTAACCCAACAATGGATCTTAGTTAGACTTTGATAGCATCTTAGAATTTGGACTTAGGACCTAATTCAACTCCACAAAACCAGTTTGTAAGTTGAGGATTGTCCAAACTTTATAAGTTCTATTTAAGCCATATTTCTAGGCAATGTGAGATTAAACACCACTCTTGAGGCTACAATTAAGGTAGCTCACAAAGAGACTACAATTGAGGCAGGCTAGGGGAGACCACAATTAAGGTGTCTTTCCGACATAGGTAAATTTATGTGCCATGCCTTTTTTCTGTACTTAAATATCTTAATTCCTAACAGGCCTTTCGCAGTGATCAGTGATCATGGTGCTTCTCTTTTATTACCAGTGTTTAATTATGGAATAACCAACTGATTGTTGGATCCCAGATGCATTTTTCTCGGGAAATATTATGTGTAATAGCATTTCTGTATTTAAAGTATACATCCTTTAGTTTTTTAATGTATATTTACTGTTGCTGCAATATAAAATTCCTTTTATGCATTATGGTGTAAATAATTTTCTGTATCATTTGCTAGTCTTCTTATGGTTCCTTTATCATGATTCAGGAATGCATCGACGTCCAGCTGAGGTTCTTGGGCAAGTCCATGTTGCTACACGAATGCGACCTGTGGATGCTTTATGGGCATTGGCCTATGGTGGTCCCTTGTCTTTGCTCCCCTTGACAATAAGCAGTGTACATGAGGATACACTGGAACCTCAGCAAGAGAATTTACCTTTGTCTTCGGCCACTGCATCTCTTGCTGCGCCAATATTTAGAATTATATCCACAGCTATTCAATATCCAAGGAACAATGAAGAGTTGGCTCATGGCAGAGGACCAGAGGTTCTATCTAAAATTTTGAATTATCTTCTCCAAACTCTCTCTTTGCTTGATGTTAGAAAGCATGATGGTGTAAGAGATGAGGAACTTGTTGCTGGTGTTGTATCCCTTTGTCAATCTCAGAAGATCAACCATGCACTTAAAGTGCAGCTGTTCACTACACTGCTGTTAGATTTAAAAATTTGGAGTTTGTGTAGCTATGGCATACAAAAGAAGCTTCTATCATCACTTGCAGATATGGTTTTCACTGAGTCAATGGTAATGCGAGATGCTAATGCCATTCAGATGCTCCTTGATGGCTGCAGAAGATGTTATTGGACTGTTCCTGAAATTGATTCGTTGAATACTGTTTCTCTAACTGTGGCTACACGTCCAGTAGGTGAAATCAATGCTTTGGTTGATGAGCTCTTGGTGGTAGTTGAACTTCTCATAGTGGCAGCACCTCCTTCATTGGCCTCAAATGATGTCCGATGTTTACTTGGGTTCATGGTTGACTGTCCACAACCTAATCAGGTAAAGTAGTAACATTTTGCTTTTCTAATTGTGTTGGTAATAAGAAGGCATTGTCAGGAAGGTCACTACAATGACATGCACAGACATAAGAGTACAATCAATGCTATTAAATGCATTTTCTTACAATTGAATTTCCTAGTATACTTTCTGTGGTTCTTATATGACTTCTGGTTGCACAATTCTTTGTTTGATGATGTCAAATGAGTTTTTGAATTATTAAAAGTTTGTCATTTAGAACCCAATAAGTATTTCTTTATTATGTGGTACTAATTTCTTCTGGTATTCAGCTAGTGGTTTTGTTCTTTTATGGAGTTCCCCCAGGGTGGGGGCTTTGGTAGTGTATTTCATGTTTGAGCGGTTTCTTTTCTTATCTATATCTTCTAAAATCTCTTCACATATTCTTATTATTATATAAAAAGAGCCCATGCAATACTCAAGTTGCATGGTATGATTGTTGCCTTGTGACCTGGCAATGTGCTGGCAAGCCAATATTCTGCCATTATAATATGGCAAATGATATTGCTGCTTATGGCACAAGCATGGTAACACAAAGAGACATTCACATACTAAGTATACAAAAAAGTTGTTGTAATAAATAAGAAAAACTAATAACATATATCACAAACAATAAATTAGAAACATATTCTAGGAAATAAAATTCAACAAAATTATCTATCACCAATTTAAAGGGAATAATGTGTGGAGGGACAATAGATGAACTGAGGAAATAATGGTTCTAGAGAACAGAGAGGAACATAAACCAGGAATCAAGAGAGTGAAGAAAGAGAAGGCACAACAACACAATTGACTGGAGAGGTTACATGAGAAAATTAAAGTCTAAATGAGGAGAGGAAACATAGACGGACCGTTTGCACAATCACTGGAGTTGGAGTATTAGTGTATAACTCTCCACTCTCCTTTACTGTATTTTAGTCTTGTAACTAACCAAAGTAACTAAACTCTAGTTAGGCTCAATCGTCCTAGTCAGACAGTTATAACTATGACGGAGTCTCTGTACTAAAAGTACCCTGTGTAAACAGGTACTCAGTGCCTTTGTATTATTTTCACAAAGTGATAATAAAATGTTTATTCTTCTCTAATATGGTATCAGAGCTTTCGGATCCTTTTCATGGCTTTCACCAATAATCATGGAGTTCCGGTCAATGCGACTCTGTTGAGGTCGCATCCTTTAGATGGAGTTGATTAATCTCCTTCGATTCCTTCTTCTGCTACAGCTACTTTTTCGCCTCTAATCACCGAAAAACTTGACGATAGGAATTTTTTACTGTGGCGTCAGCAAATTGAACTAGTGACTAAAGCTCACAGTCTTCGTCGGTTTCTAGTTTCACTGATTATTCCATTGAGATTTGTTACCGAAGCTGATTGTGATCTGAATCGTGTTAATCCAAAGTATCTTGCTTGGGAGAAACAAGATCAGTTTCTCCTTGCATGGCTGCAATCTTCACTTTCAAGTGCGATGGTTGCATGTGTCCTTGGATTGATTCATTCCGATGAAGTTTGGGAGAAAATTCACTCCTATTTTCATCACCAAACTCTCAAAGCATGGTTCTGATCTGCTACAGGATTCCTCTTTCTTTACAGGTCTGTTGTTGGCACCCTATTGTATGTCACCATGGCAGATGCAGCTGCCATAAGCTGCAATGAAAAACTTGCAATGTGATTGATGTCTAATGGATTTTGTTCACCTCTTGCAATGCCATCATGGGATGGTGCTGCCATGGCACTGTGGCTGCTAATTGACAGCCCTGTGGTGTGGTGATGGTTGTTGTGAAATCCATTCATGGTATCAGTTTCCTCACTTATGATAGTAGGGTTGTGTGCATCTGTTTCAGTTCTAACCCCACACTTGTGGGAGCCATGCATTTGGTTGCATTTTATATGGCACAGTAAGGTCCAGCAGTTGTGAAAAACGTAGCTGGCCGAATACCTCTAGTAGTTCCAGGTTATATTTTGCTGTATGTTGTGTGTTAGATTTTGATATATTTAATGCAAGTAATCTGCATATTCTGGCTATCATGAATCTCACGTTAAGTTATTCTTTTAAAGTTTGTAAAATCTTGAATGTTGCATAAAATACATAATACATATAATACAATGCTTTGATTTGATTTTAATTTTTTTAAAATAAAACTGTACTAATTTATTATTTCTTCATTTTCAGGTTGCTAGGGTGTTACATCTTTTCTATAGGTTGGTTGTCCAGCCAAATACATCTAGAGCTCAGACATTTGCAGAAGAATTCCTAGCATGTGGTGGCATAGAAACTCTTCTTGTTCTGCTCCAGAGGGAAGCTAAAGCTGGAGATAGTGGGGTCCTGGAATCATTGTCAATGAGTTCTGAACTTCAAAAAACTGAGATTGAGTGTGGTAATAAAGTGACAAAAGGAAGTCAGGAGGATGAAGGATCACAGGAGAAAGGCGAAGCTATCGTACAAGACCTGGGTTCTCTATCTGTTGATAGTGGCAGTAGCCCTGATCCTAGTTCTCCTGATGTTAACAGTGATGGGATATTTGCCTCTGAAATTCCTTCTGTCAAGAATTTAGGAGGCATAAGTCTGTCCATTAGTGCAGACAGTGCTAGAAAAAATGTTTACAATGTTGATAAAAGTGATGGCATTGTTGTTGGGATCATGGGTCTTTTAGGTGCTTTAGTAGCTTCTGGATATCTGAGATTTGGTTCCCATGCTGGTCCTGATACAACAAGCAACCTTTTGGGTGTTGGACTCCATGACAAAGGTGGTACTATGTATGAAGACAAGGTTTCTCTTCTGCTTTATGCTTTGCAGAAGGCTTTTCAAGCAGCACCCAACAGGCTAATGACTAACAATGTTTACACAGCTTTGTTGGCTGCCTCGGTATGGCTACCTTCCATCATTATATGCCTACTCCATATTCATATACTGTTATGCAAATGGAAATTATCTTCTTTTTTTTTTTTTTATATAAGTTCTATCTGCAATGTCTTTACCATGCTTTATTCAGTATAAAGCCCATTCTTGATTTTTGGACATTATAAGCTTATATGTTCTTAAACTTTTCAGCATATCTGCATAAATATTCCAGAATATGAATGCATTTGCATTTGTAAATATGAGCAAAATTTAAAGTTCTCAGTTTTAAGATTAGACAGATCTTTTGTTTATGTTGATCTATCAACATGCTACTTAGATTATTGAATTATAAATTTATCAATTAATAGATGAAATGGGCAAATTTAGTTTTTCTGTCCTGTGTCCTTTCATTTCTTATGCAACAAAATTTATAGCTTTTGTCTCTATCACACCTATATGTTGCCATGAAATTTGAGGTAGTTGCAAGTTGTGCTTTGTAATTGTTCATGTTCTTGGAGTATTTTAATATTTAATGGTGGTGTTTGGGCACAGTCATTCTTAAACCTCTGTATTATTCCTGAGTGATACCATGTTATTGTTGAAATTTTGATGTTTTAGGCATTGAGGGAAGAATATCAGAGAACTGAAACAAAATACTTTAAAATTCATATTAACTTGACATGGTATGATGTAAATTACAACATGATACAAAACATAAAGCACTAACCTTTATTCATAAACCTAACCAAATAAGGAAGTAAATCATAAGATAATAAAGAAATATAAAAACCAAGGAAATTGGGAAACTAATCCTGAGATAATCTAATTTACTCTAAAATTTTTTGAGATATACTATTGATATTATGAGATACTTTTCATATATTCTATTAGTTATCAAATTCCAGTGTTCTAGTTTCCCATGACTGGTGCATACTTAAAAATATTGATAGAGTACCGGTGAATGTGGTGATATTTGATTATCAGGTATCTATATTTGCATGATTTTGGCATTCCAAACATTGTTTTCCAATATATTGGGTTATTATACATTCTACACATATCTATGAAGAACTGAAGATATTGGCCCATCATATATCTCAGTTCTGTGTAATTGGAATCTATTGTTACTTTCAGGATATTGTTTCAGTGATGCATGTCTTTGTTCAAAATGCTACTGCCTTGTTTGTTTCACATTTATGTCTGCCAATTTCATTTCCATATTTTGTGATAGTGGTCATACAAATTTCCTGAATTAATTTCTCATTACTTAATCTTTTGTCCGGGGGTAAGTTTTTTACTATTCAGTATTCACTGACTGAAATTTTTTTTTTTTCTCTTTAAAAAAGGAGACTTACTAGTTGAAGGGAGAAGGAAATTTGCTAATATCAATGTAAAATTTCCTCTTATTAACCTTGATACAATGCAAAAGAAAGAAAAACATAAAAGCAGGTCCCTTTAAATGCTTATTGGAGAAACACATTAAAAAATGTCATTAGGTGATCAAGTTGCTAAAATGGTAATACTATCCTCATTAGCTGATGTTTTCATTTTCCTTGTTTTTTTTGGCTTGCTTTCTTTCCATTTCAGATCAATGCCTCTTCTTTAGAGGATGGGCTAAACTTCTATGATTCTGGTCATCGTTTCGAGCATTCACAACTTTTATTGGTGCTTTTGCATTCCCTTCCATTTGCACCTAGGTCACTACAGAGCAGAGCACTACAGGTATTAGCCTAACAGTGCTCTTTGTATATAACATGCATTTTATTTGATTTATGAGGCGATTGCTGTTTCATGTGTTTTTGCTCCTGTTTGTTGCATGTAGATGGACTTCTCAATACAGCTTACTTGTTCATTGATGTACTGCTTAATTTATGCATGTGAGTTTCTTGTATTTTATAGATTTTAAGGGCTTAGGTTTGCTGTTATTTTAAGAGTTGAAAGATAATGGTGGAACACAGACTTTTCTTGACATAAGCTGGTACAGGACTAAAACTAATGACAGGATTGCTTGTTATAATCTACATTTTTCTCTTCTTTTAACCATGATTAGTGGCAGTTATTTTTTCCCTTTTCTTCCCCTAATTTAAGCATGAACAGTAGATGTATTTAAAAATCTTGCTTTGTAATGAAATTTTATTGTAGCATCTCAATGATGTTTACTTAGAATAGCTAGTCATCTGCTTGTGTAGTACTTCTGTTACCTGTTGCATTTAAAGTTGGTTTTAACTGACTTGAACTGGATACTGTAAGCTGTACTCAGCTGTGATTTCTGTTATCAGTTGGAAAGATAGCTGTAACTTTACATTGTAATTGATCTCAGTTCAGAGAAAACTTCTATCTGTAACGGAGTTCAGATTGCACCTCAGATCTCTCTGTTCTAGCTTTGTCACTCTTCCTCTCATTTCTTGGAATCCCTGCCCTTATCAGTTCAACTTTAGGAGTTAGGGAGTTAGTTAGGACAGTTATTGTAGTTGTAAGTAGAAGGTTTAGTCAGGTAGAGGGGATTTGAGAGGTAAATAAATAGGAGGTTGCAAGGTAAGAGATATTCTACCTTGTATCATTTGTAGATTCAGCTTTTGCTCTTTGTGAAAGGAGAATTTGTGAAGGGGAAAACCTTGGAGGAGAATATGAGAATATCTCTCTTATTTTCTGTTCTTTTGTAATCAAGAAATAATTTTTTTTTCCTTTTATTTTTTAATCCTGGTTCCTAACATCAACACATGGATTCTTTCAGAGACCCACTGGCAGACATGCAAAGGGATCAAAAAGGAGTTTATTTTATTTTCTCTTTATGTTTTCACCTAGTCCTTCTTCTTTCCTATACAATTTCTTCTCTTATCAATTAGAACAATTAATAGGATTAGGGGGTATTGTATCTTAAGATCCATTTTAGAATCTCTCTTTCAATTTCTTTCATGCCCTCTTTGGTACAAGAGATGGAAATAAGTTGGTGGTGTTTGGTTCAATAGATTTAGAGTAGAAATAATTTTGAAATTGGTGGGACCCACTGTACTATTCTTCACCTATTTCCACTTATCTCCTTATCTCTCTCCTCTTATCTTTTCTATTTCTCTTCAACTAAACATTTTTAATTTTGACTGTATTTTTTACCTATTTCCACTCATCCTTTTTATTTTCATCCACCCTATTTCTTTCTTCTCTACCCAACAGGGCATCAGATAATATGAGCAGTTCTATTCTTTTATGGTCTTAAGTACTTTTTGTTTCAGAGTTAAGTTAAAAGGTTCATGTATATGCCACAGCCATATAGAAAATTTACTATAGAACTTTGTCAAAGGAAGTAAGACTTCTAATTTTGGATATATTCCTACTTGATGTCTTTTCAATACCACCTAGTTTTGAGCTGTTTGTGTATGATTTCAGGATCTTCTATTTTTGGCTTGCAGTCATCCTGAAAATAGAAGCAGTCTGACAAGCATGGAGGAATGGCCTGAGTGGATTCTGGAAGTCCTGATCTCAAACTACGAGGTAGTAATATGAATAAAAAACAAAGTTCTTATCCTCTCTCTCTTGGTTTATTTAGTTGTTTTTTCTCTTAAATATTTTTTGTCATACATACACAAAATTCATGCCATCTCATGTACTACAGACACATATTTGTAGGTTCTTGCGAGGATTCTTTAACTCTGCTACATGTGTACTTTTGTTCAATTGTTTGACAGATGGGTCCAAGTAAATTATCTGATTCAACAACCATTGGAGACATAGAAGACCTTATACATAATTTCCTTAGCATCATGCTAGAGCATTCAATGCGCCAAAAGGAGGGATGGAAGGTTGATATTTGTTAGAATTGTTCACTTCTTTCATGTCTACCTAATTGATATTACTGCCAATTCTTGCCCTGCTTACTGTATCTTTAATAAATCTTTGTTTCATTGGCTGGGGTTGTAACTGTTGAACATCAACTATTAGACATTTCTTAACTTGAAATGAATTTGTAAATCATTTTTTTGATTCACTAGGGTTTATTTTGGGCTTTCAGATATACAAAAAGACTGTTTTCTTCCTTTCCTTTTTCCTTTCATGGTAAAGGAAGAAATTTCATTTGAGTGAAGAGAAAAATACAACTGGGGGATAAGGTCTTCTAAATAAAGAAACCAAATGAATACTGGGGGTCAGAGGTTGAAAAATGCAACAGAGCTTCTTGCATTTGAGAGCACATATCTAGTCCTGGTGATTAAATGAGAGTCTTTTGGATGTTCTCTAAATCTGTTTTCTTTGAGCAGTGAATTATCAATGAAGTATTGAAATTTCATTTTAATACTGCTTATATTTTATTTAGTAATCACATAATGTAGTCATCCATTGGAATTAAACTTTTGTTCTGGACCTGGAATTTCTATACGGAGCAGCAATTAACTGCTGAAATATTCTGGGACTTCTTGGTGAGTGTTTGGAACTTCATTGAGTTCAACTAAACACCAATCCATCTCCTCCCTTCCTTCTATGTTTGCTGATTTGAAAAGTGGGATCTTTTGTTTACAAGGCTCCAAATGGATTTCCAAACACAGCCTTAGTCATCTTGTAGTATCAGTCTGCTGGAATTTCCCTTCTATTGTCCATATTTGTTTGCTTGCATGCTTTCTGGTTTTATAGAGTAATTCATACTGCTCAGTGCTGCTCATTGTGTCCAGGATATTGAAGCGACTATTCATTGTGCAGAATGGCTTTCTATTGTCGGTGGATCTAGCACAGGAGAACAGCGACTAAGGTAAGTTTATGCATCTAGTATGAGCCTGAGTATTTATTTCTCCAGTTCTTCTGTTATGTTATTTGATTGTCACAGAAATTGTGTTTGGTTCCATTTCATTTAATTTTGATGCTGTTCTGCATTGTCTCCCAACTAAACATGTTACTGTTTTTAGTATGAAAACATTCAATATAAAACCATTCATGAGCTCTTATGTATATGTAATAGCTTAATCCTTTAGGGGAGTTGGTCCTTGACATAGCATCATAGCCTTTTCACCAAGTGTTTAGGAGTTCAATCTTCTCCCTTTCTAATTCTAATTCTAATAAAACTTAAATCTCAGCATAATGTTGGGTGAACCTGCTTTGTCTTTGCACAAAGTTTGTTCCTCTGGAGTTTGTACCAGGTTTTGTTAAATTCTTAAATTGAATACATGTTGCCAACACTTGATGAAATATGATGAAACAATAGGGGTATATGTTCCACATTGGTTGACTAGGAATCCAGAGAGGAACAATTATGTCCAAAACAGGCTCAAAGAAATTGATGTTTAGAGCGATGATCCCAGTCTAGGTTTGTAGAAAAGATTACGAAGAATTTTGAGTAGTTTTACAATCTCCTGCTATGCTACTATATTGTTCCCTTGTTTTGATTGAAAGTTTCCAGTGGAAGTTTACAGTTATTTGTTTCATGTCATTTATATAATCATTCTTTTATGGGTTAATTTCTGTCTTGAAGACGTGAAGAATCATTACCTATTTTTAAGAGGAGACTCTTAGGAGGCTTGCTGGATTTTGCTGCTAGAGAATTGCAGGTTCAGGTACATCTTATTTTCTATTCTTATTGATTTTCCTTATGAAGAGTTGTGTACATTATATGCCACGGCATGATAGTGTTATTCATTCTGATATACTTTTTCCTCCAGTTATTTTAAGGTTCTAAATGTCTATGCACACTTCATAAAAAATCCCTCTTACGCCCAATCACAGATACATAGTAAAATCCTATGCACAAGGATGAGTACAATTATCTATATTTCTTGTTTTTCTTGAAGAGTGGAAGACAAAACAGCAATAATGGCTACATATATCTTTTACTTAATGCAGACTCAATTTCTGGTGCTCTCATTTAGCTTTATTAAATCTTTGGCTCATTTAGAAAAATTTAATGCAGACTCAAATTATTGCTGCGGCTGCTGCTGGTGTTGCAGCTGAGGGTTTGTCCCCAAAAGATGCTAAGGTGGAAGCTGAGAATGCTGCCCAGTTGTCTGTGGCTTTAGTAGAGAATGCCATTGTAATTCTTATGCTTGTTGAAGATCATTTACGGCTACAGAGCAAACAATCCTCTTCTGCACCTGCTGCGGATACTTCGCCATCTCCACTTTCTGCTGTGTATACAATAAAAAATCACTCAAATTCATTGACGACAATTGAAGAATCTACAGAAGTTGTGGATGATTGCAGATCACAAGATACTGACTCTGGGGGAGTCCCTCTAGATGTATGCATTCAGTAATCCAAAGCTAGACATGCATACATGTTACAAATAAATATTGATGTGTAGTTTTTATTTTGTGGATCTGTAATGCTGTTTCTGTTATTCATAAAAAATCCATGCCATGGTGACATACTGTCATTTTCTCAAAACGTTTTTTAATATAATTTTTTTTTCAATACCTTTTCTGTTTTCTTCTTATCTCTAAATTATGTGCTTATTCTTCAGATTTAAGAAAATACATAGACTATTTTTTTTTTTCATTATTTGCCTTAGTATTAATTTCATTTGCATTGTCTAGTTCTTCTCATTTACATTTATTTTTGTATTGGTGAAACTCATGCTGCCTTGATATTTTTAGGTCCTTTCTTCAATGGCTGATGGCAGTGGTCAGATCCCTGCTTCAGTAATGGAAAGGCTAGCAGCAGCAGCAGCAGCTGAGCCTTACGAATCTGTTTCTTGTGCTTTTGTGTCATATGGGTCCTGTGCTAAGGATTTAGCTGATGGCTGGAAATATAGGAGTCGTTTGTGGTATGGTGTCAGCCTTTCTCCAAATCCAGCTCCATTTGGTGGCGGTGGGAGTGGATGGGATTTCTGGAAGTCTGCTCTGGAGAAAGATGCCAATGGAAACTGGATTGAGCTTCCTTTGGTGAAGAAGTCTGTGGCAATGCTCCAAGCATTATTGCTAGATGAGTCTGGGCTTGGTGGTGGTCTTGGTATTGGTGGAGGGTCAGGTACGGGAATGGGAGGGATGGCTGCACTCTACCAGCTATTAGACAGTGACCAGCCATTCTTGTGCATGCTTCGAATGGTTCTTCTATCGATGAGAGAAGATGATGATGGTGAAGATCGTATGCTGATGAGGAATTCAAGTTTTGAGGATGCAGGGTCTGAAGGAAGAAAACCGCGATCAGCACTTTTGTGGAGGTAAAACAACCCATTCAGCCTAACTTATTTGCAGTTCATTATTTGATCCATGAATGATGAACGACCATTAAACAAGTTCCAGACAAGAACAAGATCCAGCTGCACAGTAACTTCTTTACCCTCCCTTATTTTCCCTATGGTCGTCTGGTACTTATGATATACCTTTTTGCTTTACCTCCATTTGAAACTTTATCCTATGTTTGTTTGAAATGGTCTTGCAAATAGAATCTCCCAATGTCTTATTTCTAATGTTCTAGCTGATAAAATATCATCATCCTAAAACATGAGTTGGACCACAAATTAACTCAGACAGCATGATACAAGTATGACATATCTTAGAGCTTAGTCTAGAACATAGGACGAAATTAGAAATGGGTGATTCTTGGATATTGTGTTCAAAAAGAGTCACTTGACTTATGTTCAAAATCTTGACCATGCATACATGATCAAATGGGCAAGATTTATTACTCTTTCTCTCACAATAGGTATGGTCTTATTGAGGGAATTCCCTTAATGTAAATGTAGAGTGGTTGGAGATTTTTCTCTTAGATAGAAATAAGAAACTTAAGGAAGACATATTTTAGATGCATCACTTATTGCTAATGAGATGGTGGAAGATATCAGAAGTAAGAATAGGCAGGGGATGGTTTGTTAGTTGGATTTTATGAAAACTTATGATCAAGTTAATTGGTTTTTTTGGTGAATGTTCTTATCAGAAAGGGATCTGGTTCCAGATGGAGGAGTTGGATTTTTAGTGTGTTTATCTTCAGCTTCTTTTGCTCTCATTGTACATGGAGTCTCAAAATCTTGGTTTCTAGGTTAGTAGGGTCTTAGGCAAAGTGATTGTTAAAAAATGGCTAATATATAAGTTGAGAGGAGAAGGGGGGAGGGGATTGAATTGAGTTATTTCAAATGTGTTTTTTCTAAACAATTACTCTAAATTATGAAGAATAAAACTATGAAAAGAGATTAAGAGAGAAACCCCAAATTAATTTGTTTAACAAATATCAAAGTAAAATCACAGTGAATTAAACATACATCAAATAGAACAATATAAGAGTAGGGTTAGAGAAGAGTGCACCATGATTTATACTGGTTCAGTTACCAACTGTGAATAAATCTATTATGGAGGTTCCCTAACCCTCCAAATTCCTTGCAATTTTGTGCTCTGTCTTAATGAATCTTTTCTTTTATAACAAATGTATTGACATCCCTCATTTGATACCCTTGGGAGTATAGAAAAACTGTTAGTAGCTTAATTTTCTTTTTCTATTTTCCTCATTTGGTCAGTTGCTTAAAATTTTTTAAATTTATAATTTGCAAACTGACTGATGGTATTGGAGAAGGGTTAATCTTGTTTTGTTTATTTATTTGTAATTTGAACAGTGTTCTCTCACCTGTTCTCAACATGCCAATTTCTGATTCTAAGAGGCAAAGAGTTTTGGTAGCATGTTGCGTGCTTTATTCTGAGGTTTGTGTGATCAGCTTGTCCATTTTCATTCTTTACTGAGCACGACTTGTGTCATTTGTCTTTCTTCTGTGCACAATCACTGTAGTTACCATAGTACAACATCTGGTCAGGTATACCATGCTGTTAGCAGAGATCAAAAGCCTCTTCGTAAACAGTACCTTGAAGCTATTTTACCACCATTTGTTGCTGTATTAAGGAGGTGGCGCCCTGTTTTGGCTGGCATTCATGAGCTCGCTACTGCTGATGGCTTGAATCCTCTTATTGCAGATGACCGTGCATTAGCTGCTGATTCCTTGCCAATTGAGGTACTTTGCATGTGTAACATATGTGCATGAAACATATTGTGCTTTTAACTGGTTTGGTGCCCTATGCCATGCATGGATAGGCTATTCACTAATTTATAAGTAGTTAATATAAAGATAAAATTATTAAATATTCATTTTATGAATTTTAAATTTTTTATATATAATTTTGTTTTAGAAATAAATTTTGTGTATAATTTTTAAACTTATTCATAAGATTTGGATATAAATTTTGTCAAATAAATACTTACAATCACGTGAAAAAATATTTGTTGCCGACCATTTATTTTTTTTATTTTCTTAATTTTTTTTTACATCAATTTAATTTATTGATTATCTATACTAATAATAATGGGAATACTCATCTTTCTTGTACACATTTTTTAGACTGTTTTACCCTTTAATTAATTTTAAAACTACTTTTGAATTAGATGATTATTATAAAAGATAACTCCTCAGATATGGTAGTTATTTGCATCTCTTAACCTTCTTTTTATTTTTAATTAAAAAACTAAAAAAATAAAAGATATTGATAGTTAAGGCACGCAAGGGTCTGTTTCTAACTAGTATAAAATAATATGTATTTAGAGTTTCTTAGATAGTTCATATAACTTGAATCCTTCAACAAATTAAAACTTCACCAATCTAGTTCTTTAATTGTATAATCTTAGTATTATTTTTTAATCATATAAAATATATTATTATATACCTCAAGTCTTGTGATACATATTAAAAATTAATATGTTTTGCTTTTGAGAAATATGTGCTTGTAAATAGTTTCTAAAATTAAAAAGATAGTTGTATGAACAAAAATTAAGCAAACTAAATGTTGGAAATATTTATAGTATAAATTATTTAGATGAATTGTGAAAAAAGAGGCTCAAGTGATTGTATTTTGACGAGCAAATATAGTTTAACTTGAAAAATAGCAAGAGAATAGGGGCAAATATGTAATTCGAGTAGAATGAAGTGTTTCATAAAGGTTGAAAATATTTATATTGTAATGGGAAGGGGTTTTCCTAGTTCATTGTATCAATTGCAACATAGTCACTTTTATGTTCTGTTCTGTTATGCTAGTTTTGTTAACTGTTAGCTGTTTTAGAAGACTTAGTTATATGAAGCTCTCTAAAGAGAATCTTAGAATTTGGGCTTAGGGCATAATTGAACACCACAAAACTAGCTTATAGGATGAGGATTGTCCAAGTCTGATAAGAACTAGATTAGCTATCTCTTTAGTGGATGTGGGATCTCAGCACTCTCGCTTAGCTTAGGTTGAAAATATCTGGAGCATGGACAAATACAGGTGGCCCAATAACAACATTCTCATGCCTAGGAATAAACATCTAGATTGTAGACAAACACAGGTGGCCCAATAGTGGATCTGTCATCTTAGAATTTAAAAGTAGCAATGAACAATGAGTGTTAACAGTAGCAGTGAATGGTGACATGAGCAGTCACAATGAACAGTAGCAAATGGGTCTAAATCAATGGGTGCAATGAAGGCAGGCCAGATCTCTCTGCATTGAAGGTGGAAGGATTTAGATGCGGAAGTAGAGCCTCCGAGATCTGGAGCTCTGTTACCAACATGAAAAGTTGATAGATTTGAAAGGAGGAAACTAAAAAGTAATGTTATTTCTAATCTAATTATTACAAGATTGAGGACATCACTCCTATATATTAACTTTATCACATTTAATTCAGGAACTTTGAGAGACTATATAAACTTTACAATTCTTGAGCTTAAGAATCTGTAAAGGCTAATTAATGATAAAAAAACAAATTCTATTAGTTAGAATAGTTATACACTACAGCAGAGCACAAATCACAGATTCTGTTATTGCTACTTCTATTGTATATTATGTAGTCTGTTGCTTTCCATTAAGAACTGACAGTTGTGGATTGGTTTTTATTATCTGAATGCTAACTATTAAAAGTGGAAAACCATTAGATTTGTATGTTCTCTTGGTTTTTGTTATATAGTTATTAGTTATATGTGTCTGCTTGTTTGCTTGTCACTACAGTAATGATAGGCTAAAACTTATATTCATTATGCTGCTATTGTATTCATTGAGATCAGCATTTAATAACTGATTTCTTTCAGGCCGCACTTGCTATGATATCTCCAGCCTGGGCTGCTGCTTTTGCATCTCCACCTGCTTCTATGGCATTGGCTATGGTTGCGGCTGGTACTTCTGGTGGTGAAAGCCGTGCTCCTGCAACAACTTCCCAGCTTAGGCGTGATACTTCATTGATGGAACGAAAACAGACTAAACTCCATACATTTTCAAGCTTTCAAAAACCTTTGGAAGCCCCTAATAAAACATCACCCCTTCCGAAGGACAAAGCTTCTGCAAAAGCTGCTGCTTTGGCAGCTGCTCGTGATCTGGAGAGATTTGCAAAAATTGGTTCTGGAAGAGGTCTTAGTGCCGTTGCAATGGCCACATCTGCACAGCGAAGGAATGCTAGTGATATGGAGCGGGTTAAGAGATGGAATATTTCTGAAGCAATGGGGGTTGCCTGGATGGAATGTTTGCACCCCGTTGATACAAAGGCTGTATATGGGAAAGACTTTAATGCCTTTTCTTATAAATATATCGCTGTTCTTGTTGCCAGTTTTGCCCTAGCAAGGAATATGCAACGGTCTGAGGTCTGTTTGCTAATTGTTTCTATGGATTTTAGATTATTGAGAAACTGCATGCTAAATATTTCTTGTTTGCCAGATTGACAGGCGTGCTTATGTAGATGTAATTGCTCGGCATCGAATCAGTACTGGAGTCCGTGCATGGCGCAAACTTATTCACCAGTTAATAGAAATGAGAAGTCTTTTTGGGCCTTTTGCAGATCATTTATACAGTCCACCTTGTGTATGTTGTGATGCTATTCTTTACATTGTCATTATCAAACTTTTCTACCATAAATTCTCTTTTTGAGATTTAATGAGAAAGTGACTCTAAGGAGACATGCATTGTGTTTGTTGTTGTTTATTCCTGTGGCAAAATCAGAAAATATTAAAGCAAGTTTCAGCCTGTGTTGTATTCTTGACATTTATATGGGGGCCTTTGGTTATGCAAAAGAATTGGATTGCTTCTTTAATCTTATGCTTTGCTTTTTTCTATTTTCTTTTTCTTATTATGCCGTAATTGGAGGATGCATTATCTGGCCTACTTGTACTCTCTTTTCTAGTAAAAATACATTAGATAGAAAATTATTTGAGCTCATTTAAATATTTTATAATTTTATAGGTTTTCTGGAAGCTAGATTTAATGGAAAGTTCTTCAAGGATGAGACGATGTTTGAGGAGGAATTACCATGGCTCTGATCATTTAGGTTCTGCAGCCAATTATGAGGATTATTTTGGGGAGAAAAATGACCAGCACACTCCAATTTTGTCGGCAGAAGCGATCTCATTGGAGACAGTCAATGAAGATGAAGAACAGGTGGAAATTGAAAATCTCAATGCTAGGGTCAGTGATGTTGATGATAAAGGAGGCAATCAGACTAGACTGTCTGAAACAGCTGATCAATCTGTTCAGGAAGCTTTAGAATCCAGTGCTACTCAACATGCAAGTGATGAAGACCTTGTCCGGAGTTCTTCAGCCATTGCACCTGGGTATGTACCTAGCGAACTTGATGAAAGAATTGTTCTTGAGCTACCGTCATCAATGGTCCGACCACTCAAGGTCATACAGGGAACCTTTCAAGTAAGTTTTATGGGCCTTATTTAATATAATTTTGTCAAAGATGTATTGAGTTGTACATGTGAATTTCTCCCTTGATATTGAAACGATGATGAAATTGCTTTGGTGGGATTGTAGATTTTGTGTACTATATTTATTGAATTTCACAGCCACTTGGAAAATGTGTTTTGTGGGCTTACCTAGGTGAATGAGGGTGGGATATACAAGAAAAAAAATTAGATGTAGAAAGATTTTTGAACTAATATTTTTTGCAAGAAAATTGTATTATGACTTGTGAATTTTTATTATAATATCATATAGGTAGAGAATGATGCACGATATGTTAGGATAATTTATTTTTGGAATTTGGATTAGTCTTGTCTTGGGAATTTGATCTCATCTTTACAAGTTATTATTTCATATTGAATTAGGATTAGGAATCTAGTATTAGAATAAATAGGACTATTGGGTTAGTGAAAAAAAGGTTCTGACTCTTCCTCTTGGCTCTTTTTCTCATTACAATCTGTCTTTACATGCTTGGCATTGTTGTCATTCTACTTCCAGCTTTGCTTCTGGCACCAATTACAGGGTGGGTTGGGAATTTGGGTTATGTGAATGATGTGTTGTTGGATGATTTGAGTTTTCTGCAATTATGGATTTGGTAGCTGAGCATTGGTTTGGGGTATTTGGACCCACAAAGGTGTGGTGTGACAATGCTAGGGAATCAACTATGGAAGTAATCAAGGGCTTGCGTAGTTTTAGAAAATGTTTTCATTTTTACTTTTAATTATAAAAATTTGACATTGTTTTTCCTTGTGTTCTATTTTCAAAGTTTTATATAATGAACAGTGAACACAAACAAATATATTTTTATTGTTCCTATACAAACCTTTGAAAATGGGAAACAAAGTGAAAACAACAATCCACTAGATGAGGTTGGCTACATGGATCACACAACACCATTGGACTTGGTTTAAAACCAAATTCTCCAGGATATTTTTTTTATCATGAGGTCTCTTTTCGTAATTTCCTCTTATGTATTTCTTGGTCTCTCTCTACCCCTTTTATTTCTTTACACATGTCCAAATCACCTTAACTGTTTTTTTGTCATTTTCTCTTTATAGGTGTCACACTATTATCTCCTCGTATACAATCATTTGTATCATGTTCTTTTTTGTGTGATCGTGAAAACACACCCATTTTAATATACTCATTTATGCTATTCCCACATTCTTCTTTTTTGTCTTTTTAAAGCCAACATTTATTATCATAGAATATAGTTGATTGTATTGCAATACAATTAAACTCCACATTGAGCTTGGTAGGAATTTTGTGGTCACAAATAACCTCTAATGCCTTTCTCAATTTTAACCACCTAGTTTGTATCCTATGCATGGTATCTTTATTAATTTCCCCATCATTTTGTGATATTTCTCCTAGATACTTAAATTTAGAAACCTTTGGTATGACTTCTCCATTTTTTACCTTGAAGTCATTTTCCTTTTGTTTCTTATTAAAATTGCAATGTATATATTTGTTTTACTTGTACTCAAGTGAAAATCCTTTGGTTCCAATGTTTGTCTTGAAAGCTCAAGTTTAAAGTTAATCTCGTCCTTTTATATCTCAATTAAAACTGAATCATCTGCAAAAAAAAAATAAAAAATGCATTCAAAGATAATATTTTGTATGATCTTTATAAGTACATCCAAGTGTTCGTACACTAGTAGTTATCCCATCATACATGTCTTGGCACTCAATCGTATGCTTTTTCCAATTCAATAAAATCCATAAGCTTCTTTCTTTGTTTTGATACCTTTCCAATTCTGAATATTTCCCTTGTTCTTATATATTGAAACAAGATTGTTCTTCCACTCATCTAAAAACTTAGATCTCAAAATCTCATTAAATAGCTTAGTGAGCCAAATTGTACCTTGTTCTTCTACACATTTCTAAACTTAAAATAGAAATACCATTATGACTATCCATCCTCTTAAGGGTTTCTTTTGCCTCTCCAACTTGAATTCTGCAATAGTAAGCTAAATTCTAGTCCATCCACATCATAGGTCAATCCATGCCCATAATTGAAAAGCACAAAAAATAGTTGTCCCATCTTTCTTCAATATCTTGTTTCAAATCTCGATCCTTTCCCTATTTTTGGAAAGCTTATATATCTCACATTCTTTATGCCTCTCTTACAGTTTTCCTTGTCTCATTTCTAGCCTTCCTTTTGGGAACTTGAAATAAAGTGAAAACAAAATGAAATTTTTGTAATTAGAAGTGAAAACTAGGAGTAATAACAAAATACTTTTTCAAAGTAAATTGGCCATAAGGTGGTCTTGGTACATGCTGGGATGCTGGTAGTGTTGGGTATAAGAGCATGCTCTTTCTCAACAAGTTGGGTTTTGTTCACAAATTGTAATTTTATGAAGCATGATCTCTCTCTCTAGTGTGGAAAATTATATTTTAAATCCATGGAATTTACAGAGATAACTATTTTTATTCATATTATCTCACAAAAAATTATTTAAATTCTTTCACATGAATAAATAAATTATATAAAAAGTTAAGAAAGATGGTGTATCAAATAGGTTTTTTAATTTATTTTTTCAAGGGCATAATTTTAGAACAAATTTATCAGCAGATTTTTTTCTTAAAACTTCTAAAATTGTTTTTAAAACAGCATTATGAAACATACTATTTCGTTCTCTACATCTGTAAAGTAGGTTTCATAAACTAATTTACAAAATAGTTTTAAAAAACCAAAAAAAAATAAAAATCAAATACAGCCTTAATTTTCTAAACATAAACTACCCAAAACTCGAAACAAGGAATTAGAGGAATAAAAGAAAGTAGAATAAAGGATATTAGGATTTACTCCAATAATGCAAGAGATCCTGAATTGTTCCTAAAAGTGAGACGACTTTTCAACCATTAGTATTTTGTTTCACATCACATCATATCAATTTCATATTATGTTGTTTTCGGTCTCTATTCTCTAATTTCCACCTTCCCTGCCTAAACCCTAAAATTTCAGTGGTTTCTTGTCTAAGGTATGGTAATAGCACTCATTCTTATTGCAGGTAACCAACAGGAGGATAAATTTTATAGTTGATAACAGTGAGACCAGCACCACAATGGATGGTTCCGATTCCAGTGTTGAGGCAGGGAAACAAGAAAAAGATCGGAGCTGGCTAATGTCATCTCTTCATCAAATTTATAGTAGGAGGTGAGCTGATTTTGTAAACCATATTATTATCTATTCATTCTGTTGTATCTTAGTGTTGTCATTTCAAGTATGGTGTTGTTAGGAGGTAGGTAGTTAAGACAGTTAGGATATTAATTGGTTAATTAGAGGGTGAGTGAAGTAAGTAAATAGAGGAATGTAGAGGTAGGTGATTCATTCAGTTTTGTATCATTTGAGAATTGAGTTTTTCCTTTGTGAAAGGAGAGTTCCTTTGTTATGGGAAAACCCTTGCAGGAGAAATATTTCTTATTTTTTGTTTTAATATTTAATGTACATCCAAGAATTATACTCCTGGTTAACCATGTGTATAAATATAGTTAACTTTGTTTCACAAGTGGTTAAAAGTAAATTAATGTGATTGGATACAATTATTGATTGATGTGGTTAATATTAACCACTTTTAAGGCAAGGGTAATCATTATTAAACATTTCAATTTTATGACTATTAATCATATATCAATAATCAATAATTGTATGCAATCACGTTCATTTACACATGTAGTTAACATGTGATTGTCAATAACCTTATGACACCACTAACTGTTTGTAAAACAAAGTTAACTATCATTAAACATTTCAATAACCTCAATATTATGCACATATTAATAACTAACAATTGTCAATTATGTTCGTTTATTCTAAATCACTTGTGAGATAAAGTTAACCATATTTACACATGTAGTTAACCATGTATCTGGGTGGCCATCAGGTGTAGGTTCCTTTTTCTCCTTTGTTTTTTTCCATTCAATTCAATCAAATCTTTCTTTTCTTTTCCATTTCTATTTTAGGTTCATAACAGACTTTGAATGTGCACTTAGCCATTGATGTATTTGATATATATGTCTATGAGCCTATAAGGGATTATTCATGATTAGTTAAAGTTTCCTCCATAGTTGTTCGTATTATGTATTGTAGTTTTCTAAGAATTGGATACTTCTGTCTCTTGAAGGCTGAGAGGCAGCACTTCATTCCCTTTTTGCTTAGCTATGTGAAGTTTTTTGTGTCATAGTTTTTATTATTATGGAAATTTATTGTTCATTTGCAGTGCACTTTTTTTTTAAAACATGATTTTAGTGGTTGATAAGTGTTAATTCCTGTTACAGATACCTCCTTAGAAGAAGTGCTCTGGAGTTATTTATGGTGGACCGCTCAAACTTCTTCTTTGATTTTGGGGTATTTCTTCTTAAGTATACCAATTTCTTTCCTTTTATTTTTCAAGAAAAAGGATTTGTTCCTTTAAAGTAAGGGAGTCTGCTTAAGAGGATAAACTACAGTTATAACCATTGATTAAAAAAATCAAAGGTTGAGATTGTGATTAAATTCACACACATATATATCAAACTATGAAGTTAATAAATTCTCAATCATTAATTTTTTATTCAATGTTATCACTTTACTTTATCCTCTAAAGTGCAACCTAATTTTAGAGGAGCTAAATCCCAAGAAAAAATCCTTTTGTTTTTGAGGTTATTCTTAACACTGACATAATTCTTAACATTTTACTGATGACTGTTAAATGCTGTACACTTATAATCCTTGTGTAGGACTCTCTTAAAAGCTTAAGCTTTTACATGGAAGTTCAAGCATAGTTTTATTTCTCTAACATGACTCTTCTTGCAAGGGCCTTTTGGTCTTGACTTGTGGATAATAAACTGGCAATTGAACCTTAATGCTGAAATTTTATTTTATTTTGAAGAATAGAGTAGAAAGGACTACTTGGTCTTGAAGGCTCTGATACCATATTAAGGATCAGCTCTTCTAAAAGCCTAAGCTGTCTGCTGGAGGCTAAGTAATGGTTTAGTATGTCTTAACATTTTCTTTGCTAATTTCCTCTTCAGAGTGGTGAAGGGCGAAGAAATGCATATCGTGCAATTGTTCAAGCACGACCTCCCCATTTAAACAATATATATCTGGCTACTCAGGTAATATCCTTTCTATGATTTTGTGCAAATTTTTCTGTATCTAGGCTTATGTTGATGTTTACTGCAATTTTACATATATGTTGATGTTATCTATATATTTTTAGTATAGCTTTTGGGTTGCATGTTGTGGTTCAAGAATCTAAAGAAAGTTCCTTCTTGTTATAGAGGCCTGAACAACTTTTGAAGAGAATTCAACTCATGGAACGCTGGGCTAGGTGGGAGGTAAGAGCCTTAAATTCATTAAGAAAAAGTAATTTGTATTATAATTGGATACTCATCACTTGTACATGACTACATGAGTTTTGTACTTCCTTTGCACAGATTAGCAATTTTGAATATCTAATGCAACTCAATACACTGGCTGGGCGTAGTTACAATGATATTACCCAGGTAATTCCTCCCCCCCTAATTAACTTTATTTCATTAATCTATTTAATCCTATCTTCATGATTTTCATTCATTACCCATTTTTGGCAGTATCCAGTTTTCCCCTGGATTCTTTCTGATTACAGTTCAGAGAGCTTGGATCTTTCTAATCCTTCTTCTTATCGGGACCTCTCAAAGGTGTTATATACTGAATATTGCTTTAAAAAGTTAAAGGAAAAGCATTTATAATTTTTTTTTTCATAATTAATCTTTGGATGTGATGCAGCCCGTCGGTGCACTCAATCCTGAACGTTTGAATAGATTTCAAGAGAGATATGCTAGCTTTGATGATCCAGTCATCCCCAAATTTCATTATGGATCACACTACTCAAGTGCTGGAACAGTTTGTCCCCCACCTTTTTTTAATATATTTCTAGTGTCTTTATTGATCATAGTAGTTTTTTAGCATTATAGCTGATATGCTCGTTTAGTATCTTCAATGATGTTTAGGTCCTTGGCTTATTTGCTTACGTTTCATCTACCAAATTAGTACAATGCAGATAGTTTGATCCATATGTAGCCCTTTTTAAGTGGTTAACTGAACACTCATCTAATTTTATGTTTGATTGTATTGTATTGTGTGTGTGAATTTTGTTTGTCCAGATGATGCTAGCATAATTCTTTCAGCATACTTACATAATTGTTGAGAGAAATCATTCAGAGTTATGAATGAATTGACCCAAAATTGGGACATGTTGCTCTTTGGGCATATGATTTCAAAAGGCAACTTTACAAACTATAGTAATGGCATCTTAGTAAATCATATTCAGATAAGTTTGAATCTAATGTTTTGGCTCCTCTCTTTCTGTGTATGTAATGTAGGACAGTGAATGACAGGATATTTTTTTTATGCTTCAAAAAGGAAACAAAAAACTAAACAACGAGAAGTTTATGGTAGGTAGATTGGAGTGTTTCGTTAGGTTGTTAAGGCAATCATGCAAGCATTTCATTGGAATTGGAAGCTGTTTAGATTCTTTGAACAGTAATTTCTGGCTTCTAAAGTTAAAGGGTTCCGGGGAAGGTTTGAGTGAGAATCATTTAGTTTTTTAACACAATGAATCTTTAATATTGATTGCCTAATATTGTGTGTCATTGAAGGCTTGAATTCTATAGTAAACTAAAATGAGAAGAAACTTTATAAAAGCTCCATATCCAAGATTTCTTAGGCACCACCACATGTTGGTTTTGATTGCATTGTGCAACCAAATTAGAAGCATTTTGCTGAAAAATATTCACAATATGTTCCTTACTAAAACTTGTTTTGATTCATCATCATCAACATAGCCTTATGCCACATTTTTTTATCCATCAATGACTATCAAATTTGTCACTGAAGAAATGAGCATCACATCCTTTTAAATAAAACTCTTATTTTCAAGGGAAGAAACCCTGATCCTATATAGAATTAGACATGCTAATAATATTTCAGTAAGGAATACTTGACATTTAAGCAATAAAAATTCAAGTACTTACTCTGAGGTGGAATTACAATTTACAGAAGTAAATAATCATAAACAGTTTCAGTCTAGTAAGGTCTAAGGGATATATTTATTTGCCCCAAGACAAAGAACTAAATCAATATATTAAAGAATATTATCTTTAAGCTTGTGTTTTCTTGATATTTTCTGTTAGAAGACAGAAACCAAGGTTTTCTGAATATGCTTGAGTGAATCTTCTACCCAGCAGAATGGATTTATTTATATTCAAGAGTATTACAAACATAATTATGCCAAAACAATTTAGAAGAGATATAACAATGGCCAGGAAAGTTACTGGAAAGGTTGGAAAATATGACAGTGACTAGAGAAGTCGCTCGAGAAGTCTCTGGAAAATTCCAGCTGTATTTTTTAATGTCTGACAGCTTCAATAGCCCAGTCAAACCTTCTGCAGAGGTTTTTTTTTTGCAGAAGCAGAACCCTCCTTAGATTGGGAGCTCTGATACCATGTTAAAAGAGAAAGACCAATATTTTCTGAATAGGCTTGAGTGAATCTTCCACCCAGCTGAATGGGTTTATTTATTTTCAAGAGTATTGCAAACATTATTAATGCCAAAACAATTTAAGAGAACAATTAAGATACCACTACTTCCTATGATGCATTGAACCTAGCTATACCAAGTATCTAGCAACTTGGAAAAATAAACATTAAAGTTCTTGTCTCCTAACATATATTTCCAACATTTTGCTGTCTGCTTCAGTGTTTCCTTTGCCTTCTGCATTCAAGCCTCCTTTTTTGTGTGTATTGTAATCACTGTCTTCTGATGCCTGATTTTTCACTTTTCTTTCATCATAAAACAGCAACAGAAGTAATTGCCCAGTATGTAAATGCTGTTAGCTTAAATGGATTTTTTAGTTGCTGATTTCGGAGTAACTAATGTTTATTATCTTCTTATGCAGGTTTTGTATTATCTTGTTAGGGTTGAACCGTTCACTACCCTTGCAATCCAACTTCAGGGTGGAAAATTTGACCATGCAGATAGGATGTTTTCTGATATTTCTGCTACTTGGAATGGAGTTCTTGAGGACATGAGTGATGTAAAGGAATTGGTATGTATATAATTCTACAACATGATTGGCTAATATACTTGTGTGCATTATGGGGCTTCTCTATCAGTGTCTATCATAGGCATTAATGCTTTAATTAATATTGAATGTTTATCATGGTTTTATTGAAACTGTTAAACAGTTTTTTATTTCCACTTTTTAGGTTCCTGAGCTATTTTATCTACCTGAGGTCCTTACAAACGAAAATTCGATTGATTTTGGCACGACACAAATGGGTGGAAAGCTTGGTATATTCATTGATATTTTCTTCATTAGGTTTTTTTTTCCTATTTTTTTTTTTGTGAAGACTTGATGGTATACTCAGAAATGCATATCATGGTTAATAGCTTACTTCTGCCATACCAGATACTGTAAAACTTCCTGTTTGGGCTGAAAATCCCGTTGATTTTATTCATAAACACCGGAAGGCTCTAGAGAGCGAGTATGTATCTGCTCATTTGCACGAGTGGATTGACCTCATATTTGGGTAGGTTTCCAACTATTTTTTAATTTCACCGTATTTTTTATGTGTGCATGCATTCTTTGGCCTGCTGGTTGTTTTATTTTCATTTCTGTTTTTTTTGGTTTATCATAAGTTTGTTATGCCGTTGTATCTATAACTATTCTTTTAAAATATCCATTTATAATAATTCCTTGATAATTTATGTCTTGTTTACAATAGTGAGTTGGTCTGCACAGGTATAAGCAACGAGGCAAGGAAGCTGTTACTGCAAATAATGTTTTCTTTTATACTACCTATGAAGGGACAGTGGATCTTGATAAAATTTCTGACCCAGTATGTTTCCTTCACATCTCCGTATTTCAACTCAATTATTTGGTTGAGTAAAATGCAATCCCTAAAAAAGTTGCATACTATGTAAATATTGTAATTATACGTAATATAATATTATGCAATTATGGTAATTAAAATCGTTGTATTTAATACTATTAGTATGTGAATAATATTCTCAGTTGTGTAGTTGAGACTAATGGATTTATGTAATTATGACACTTTGGATAACTAGAAATCCTTGTATATATTATTTACGGTATAAATGATGTTCCTCACTATGTAATTGAGACACATATTTCCATCACATCTCTTGTTTGTCTCTTCCTTAATAATGCCCACTCATGCAAGAGTCCTTTGAGGTTGAAGCATCGTCCTTAAAATAAGCTGCTAACAATTGTAATTGAATGGACAAGGAGAATTTTATGGCAAAAATTATGCATTATAAATTGGGATAAGTGCACTGACCTTCCTTGAGATTAGTGTTACTCCTAGGCCTTGCTTGATTAAAAACTATACCTACATCTCTTATTTTATATGATTCTTACGCATTGACACATTCTTTTTAAAGAATTGCATATACCTCGTCCCTTTTTTTTTATGTATCAACCATACACATGATACCCTAAAAAATAACAAAACAAGGGATGTGCAAGGAAGTTAGGTGTAATTTCTGAAAGAAGTACGGTTTAAATGTAATTACTACTAATCTCTGGGGAAGTCCATGTAATTAATTCTTATGAATGTACCTGTTGCAAAATACATACAGGAAACCCCTATTGTCAGATCATACTAAACAAATCATAATTTATTCATGTTTATGTAGCTTAATATTGTCTTTTGTTCATGACAAGTGAAGGTACAACAACGTGCCATACAAGATCAGATTGCTTATTTTGGACAAACGCCATCCCAACTTCTAACTGTGCCTCACTTGAAGAAAATGCCATTAGCAGAAGTTCTGCATTTGCAGGTAACTACTGGTTCTCTATTGATTAGACAGCTTTTGTTGAGAAATTACATTTTGACTGAGCATCAATACATGTCTGAGTCCCCACCACCATCTGTGCCCCCAAATGGAAAACCTTGTTTTTTTGTTTCTTATCCTTCTGATTTATTTGACGGAGAATTATCTCACTCAAGATTGTGAGAGTACCTAAAGATTTTCTCCCTCAAGATTGAAAGCACTCAAATTTATTATACAAGGGTGGTTTAAAACTAATGACGTAGATTCATTGCCCAACTAATGCACTTTCCATTGATGTGCACTGTTATTGGTGCATCCTCTGAATGTTCTTCACATCTTTTTCTCAAATGTTCTGTTGTGGTTTCTTTGTGGAACTTGTTATTTGGCATTTTTGGTGAATGTGGGGTGTTTCATAAACCAATTCTTGATGGTTGTCTTTCATGGCATTGGTAGAAGTCAAGAGGCTAAGTTTATGTGGGAATGTGAAATAGCACCTGGTGCATTTGGTTGGAATGCAACAAATATTTTTAAAAAAATTTCAATGTCACAACTCTTGGTTTGGATAAGATTAGGCATTTGTTTTCCGTATAGTGTAAAGCTCAAAGCCTTTTTAATGGGGTCTATTTGTTAAGGGATTGCACAGCTTTATTCCATTGATTTTCTCTTTAACATTGTTGTTTTCTGTTTTATACTTGTGGAATCCTTCCCTCTCTTTGTTTCATTTTGGTCCCCTTCACTTGATAAATTTTATTAATAAAAAGAAAAATTCTCCTGTACTTGATTTAAATAATAAAAGTCAAATACTTATTGTTGATCAAGTTCAAAGGCTTTAACATTCTACTGTACTTTGGCAGGAGTCAGAAGGGGTAAGTTTTGTCATTGTGCTTTAAATGCTGTTCTGTGATGTTTTTGGCTGGTTTGAATGGCTGGATTTAATGTTGCTTGCAATTTAGGTCAAATAATCTTTGAGATTATTCTCTCTTGTTGATCCAGCTCTCTTTGCTGTGCATTTCATGTGGAATTCCATTTCTATAGGAACTGGGAATACTTGGTTTTCAATATTTCTCACTAAGCCTACTCACTAATATTATTTTAGGAAATACGTTGATTTTTTAAGGTGTTGGGATACCTGATATCAAAAACATTTTTTAATCTAAAACAATGTAAATACTATTTGTTGCCGTTAAATGTTGAAAACATGTGACTATTATTGTTCGTGTAAGTGTTACTGTGCTCAGTGGTAGAATATGTAAATAGTCATTTTTTGTGTTTAGTATATGAGTTGTGCCAAAACCACTGATGAGTTGTCGAGATGCCCTTCAATTGTTTTATGTTTCCTTAATGGTTAATGATGAATGGATGTGAATATAACGACAATGCATATATTTCTTATTATATCAGACAATATTCCGCAATCCAAAAGAAGTCAAACCATATACTGTTCCATTCCCGGAACGCTGCAATCTTCCTGCTGCTGCCATTCATGCATCTTCAGATACGGTCGTGATTGTTGATATGAATGCACCGGCAGCTCATGTTGTACAACACAAGTGGCAACCCAATACCCCTGACGGCCAGGGTACTCCTTTCCTCTTTCAACATAGAAAAGCTACACTAGCCTCTGCTGGTGGTACAATTATGCGCATGTTCAAAGTACCGGCTGCATCTGGTGGGGAGTGGGAATTCCCCCAAGCAGTAGCTTTTGCTGTCTCTGGAATTAGAAGCCAAGCTATTGTTTCTATAACATGTGACAAAGAAGTTATTACTGGTAAATCTAGAAATGCTTAGGATTGTTTGGATATGCTTCCTCTAGTATTTATTTTATGAAACAAGCTCTTGATAGATTTATACTCATGCCGTGAAACATTGAAAATTAGCTAGATAGTGCCATTTATCAATTACAAGGAATATTTCAATGTTATAATGTTCACTGGTATACATAGTTTTAAACCTAGACCAAACTGACCCATTAGACCAAGAATCAATCTAGTGACCAGTTTGTTAATTAAAACTACAGGCTTATTAAAACTAGTGCAGAAAACTAGTTTGAACCTGTATTATAAAAAAAATCATTTTTAATATTTTTTAATTTAATCTAAAACATTTTTAAGATAAATAAAAACAAATTTAAGGATTACACAGGTATACATTATTTTGCCAATTATTATTAATTTTTTTATCTTATACAACATATAACAAATTATAGTTATTCAATTCTACCTCTGAATATTTGTAGCAAATTACAGTAACAGAAGCGGCTGAACACTGAGGAGAAATCATTTCAAGTATCCATGTATTTAAATCTTAGAGCCAGAGTTCTAGAAAGACAGTTCAGTTGTGGCAGGCATTTTGGCTCAGCTGCTAGATCATTGTTTGAACAAAACTTTCCTTCAACATGGAAATCATAGGCATAATGGTCATATTTAGTATCCTCAATCATCATTATAATCTCTACATACAGATGAAACCATTTTCTGTTTGACTGTAACCCATAAAGCATGACAATTGGGACATGAGAAGCCCATAGACCTAAATGTTTCAAGACTGATGATCAAATTTTAGTTCTAAATGTTGTAGTAGTCCAAGCTAGCAAATTCAAATTGTCAATGAAATCATGAAAATTTACAATTATAGAATTAATAAGAATGATGATGATGATAAAAAAAAAAAAATAGAATATAATTATTCACTATCAGGATATATGAATAATAGTTTTTATTTTCTTTTTTATTCTTGACCTTTACTGTGTCTTTTTGATTTGATTGATGATGTGCATTCCTGATTTGAATTGCCATATTCCGAAGTCCTGGGTTTTGTAGGATTACCAAAACCTTTACGGGGAAATAGTTCATATGTTTTTTGTTTAAATATATTTTTTCATCCTCTTGGCTCTAGCAGAGTTTTAGAAACTTGGACTACATTTTGTTGCAGTTAATTTTGTGTACTTATTATTTGACATCTGATTTTGTAGTTTTGCTTCTGATTGATTGATTAGGTGGGCATGCTGATAATAGTATCAGGCTAATATCCTCAGATGGAGCTAAAACATTGGAAACAGCTTATGGGCATTGTGCTCCTGTAACTTGCCTTGGTCTTTCACCTGATAGTAACTACCTAGTGACAGGATCCCGAGACACAACAGTATTACTCTGGAGAATACATAAGGCACTTTCATCTCACTCAAGTGTCGTATCAGAACATTCCACTGGGACAGGCACACCATCTTCAAACAGTAATAGTTCATCGCACTTAATAGAAAAAGACCGGAGACGTCGAATTGAGGGTCCTATACAAGTACTTCGGGGGCACCACAGTGAAATACTTTGTTGTTGTGTTAACTCAGATCTTGGAATAATTGTTTCTTGCTCCCATTCATCAGATGTCCTCTTGCACTCTATAAGAAGGGGACGTTTAATTAGAAGGCTGGATAGTGTGGAGGCCGATACTGTCTGCCTTTCCTCTGAAGGGGTTGTAATGACTTGGAATGAATCACAGCATACTCTCAGTACTTTTACACTCAATGGTACTCCGATTGCAAGAGCACAAATATCTTTCTTTTGCAGTATCAGTTGCATGGAAATTTCTGTTGATGGGACAAGTGCTTTGATTGGCATTAATTCCCTTGAAAACGGTAGAGCCTATAATAGCAGTCCGAATTCACAGTCAAATAAGTCCGGTGTTGTTGATTTTGATTCAGAATCAGAAGAAACTTTTGAAAACACCGGAATAGATGTTCCATCCCCATCAATTTGTTTCCTGGATATGCACACTCTGGAGGTACAGGATTAAAATGTCAAATATAAATTTATATTTACATTTTATCTCACATTAAATTGCTGCATTTTATTCCTCGTTTTCATACACCATAACCAAGCATTTGATCTGGAAGAGCAACAATCTAAGCATTTTTTTTTCCTCTCTTTTAGAGGAATTATTATAGAAAACATCTGCAGATATGTAGTTTCAATAAAATAATTAACTTATGGGTCTAAAGTAAATGTTCTTGGTACAACATTTTCGGTGGGTGACCTAATACAAGAGAGTTTTCTCAAAACTCATGGGTCTCATAAGTAGTAGCTGTTACCCTTGGACTACGCATCTTCAGCTGACTGTCCTTCAGTGCTAATTACTCTGCCATACTATATTTTTTAGGTATTTCATGTATTGAGGCTGGGAGAAGGGCAGGATATCACAGCGGTGGCTCTAAACAAGGATAACACAAATCTTTTGGTTTCAACTTCGGATAAACAATTGATAATCTTCACTGACCCAGCTGTAAGTTAAATCTTTCTTGTCAAATATCAAATACCAATGGTCCTTGAAGTGAAGGTTTTTTTTTTTTTTTTTTTTTTTTTTTTTACTTCCCCTGACTTGTAAATTGGTAAACAGAACAAAGTTCATATATTTCCCTTGCAGTCTAGTTTCTTAGAAATGCATTAGGGGTCACTACTTCGCACCTTTGCAGTTTGACAGATTTGATATTTGTGTATCTCTGGAACCAACTGCACAGTATTAAAATATTCTGCATTATAGTAGTGACTTTAAATGGTGTGGATTTTCCATTATTCTTCTAACCACCTTACAAATTTAGGTGATGACAGCCCCCGATGAGAAATGATTTTTTATGTGCATGAAAGCCAGCTATTTATCTAAAATATAATACCCACAGTCTCTCAATTACGCCTCCAATTGTTGTAATGCCTAAACTATTGCATTCCATGGTTATTAATACTGCTACTCGTTGTTTGCAGTTAAGCTTGAAAGTGGTCGATCAAATGCTCAAGCTTGGCTGGGAAGGTGATGGGCTTCAGCCTCTCATAAAATCATAGTAGCTTTTAGGGTATACATTAATGGGTTACAGATCTTCTACACATAATATCAGTTAGGAAAATTAGGTTGAGGTTATGACACATGTTTTGTAAGCATTATGGTTTATGGTTTAGAAATATCTTGTGACATATGTAACATCCTATTGTTACCACTAGTGTTAGATTCCTTAGAATTAGCAGAGGGTTCTTTGCTCCTCCGGTTGTGCTATAGTGTTGATATTGGACAAGCTTCTGAGTTGCGACTGAGGTTTGAGCCATTTTTTGTCCCACCATTTTTTTATTCTAGAGAATGAAAATTTGATAGCTATTCTTTATTGTAATGCTGATGCTTTTCAGACGTTGCGATTGATTAGATTTTGAGGTTTGAGTCGTCAATATTTGTTAATATAATCAAATTTCAGTTGTTATTCTCTCTTTTTATTTTTCTTATTATAATCAACTTCATGAATCGACGTTGACGTTGCTAACGAGATAGACTCTGCTAGTTACATCAAATTGTGTTGTGGGCTCGACTTTTGTCGATCGATTATTGTTAAGACAAAATAATAAATACACCTACAACCTTTGGTAGGGCAGCTTTAAAATGTGTAAAAATAAAAGTTTCAAGAGATCAAAATCACTATATAAAGACATTTTTTTTAACTAGAATACCGAAACACAATTTGTTATGGAACTTTGGTCTTTTTTTTATTCTTTTTCTTACTTTTTTAATCTAGATAAACACATTTTAATAAAATCTTACCTTTTTAATCTTTATTCCAAACATCGAGCTAAAATTTTCAATCTATATGGCATTTATTAAATTTATTAGTGAAATTTATTTTTTAATGCTATAATGTTAATGTTTTTGTTTAGTATTGTTTAATATTTTATATTGAAAATTAATTAAAATAACTAAATTTAATTGTTGCTAGTTCAATTATTGAACCTTGAATCCGAGTCCTCGTTGGTTCAATATTTAGTCCAATTCTAAAATCCTCGATTCTAATTGTTACAATATTATTAGAGCTCTTCAAAATGCAACTAAAAAACTTAAGTTAAAATAAATAAATAAGTATATATATATATATATATATATATATATATATGCAACAATGACAAAAAATAAATTATAACATAATATAAGGCACTTATAACGAAAATAGTTTTCATTTTAAAAATAACTACTGTAAAATTTAGTTAGTTATTGCATAATTACTAAAAATGGTATGTACATTTATCATTTAATCTGAAACATTCAAATCAAATTCAATTTTCTATATTCATTTCAAACCATTAAACTATAATAACAAAAATGTGAAACTATCATATGATTAGTAGTCATTTCATCATTTTAAAATTCATATCTTTTAATCTTAGATGAAGGTCAATTAATCGACTAATCCATTAGAAGATAACCTATTAGAATATTTTGATTGAGAGTTTGATTTTGTACCCGCTTTCTTTAAGTATCGCTCTTTATTTTTTTGTCAATTTTTGTTTGAAAAATACTCTCTTTACCAAACATTAGATCATGTGGTAAATTTGAATCATTTGACAAATTCGTTAGAGAACAACTCATTGGTATATTTGATTGAGTTTCGTTTTGCACACTTTTTTTCTTTAAGTATACATCCTTTGTTTCTATGTCAATTTTTTTTATTTCAATAATATTTTTATAGGGTTTAGTTTCATTGTTTTGAAAATTAAATTTTACAAAAATGATAATATTTTATTACTTCTAGAATTTAATTTATGTAAGAATGCAACGAAACACTTGTATGATGGATGATATTGTTAGTGTAAAAGTTGGGGGGAGATGGGGAACGGAGATACTCATAAAAAAAGGGTTATAATAGAAACTCCAAAATTGGATTTATTAAGTTCTGAAATGTATTAAATTTAATTTAATTCCAAAAAAAGTTTTGCACAAAGCATTTTAAAATGAGTAAATTACAATTTTTTAAAAAATTGTGATATCCGGGAAAAATGAAGTGGCACAAAAACAAACCACTGCATTTTCTCACCTCCACCCGTTAGATTTAGATTAAAAATAAAGAAATTAAAGCCACCCGAAGTCGTCAGGCCAAAAAAAAAAAAAAAACTATCAAAAACAAATTTGCCAAAACGACATCCAGAAGTCACAAGGAGTTAGAAAAAAATTAGGGTTTTACAGTAGTGAGAGAGAGAAATGGGGGGAAAGGGAAAGAGAAGGAGAGAGAAGAACTACAGGACTGCCCATGGTGGCTACACTGGCCTTCCTCCCCCACCTGATCCTTCCCAACTCGACGCTTTGCCCTCCAAACTCCGTCAAATTATATCTTTCACGCAACACCAAAATGGTCCTTCTCCTACTCCTTTTCTCTCTCATCATGTATCTCTTCTTTTCTGTTTCTCATTGGTGTTTTATCTTTTCAGGGGCTATTGGGTCGTCAAAGAACAAGAATAACGACCGTGGGCATGCCCAAAATGTAACCTTTCATCTTTTTTTTTTTTTAATTTGTTGCTCATTATTTATTTATTTATTTGATTTTCTTTTATGTTTTTTGAATTAGTGACAAAAGGAGACTTTGGTTGATTGAGTTGTGGTTGCCGTATGATTGTGTTTTTGTTTTTTTTATTCTCTGAAGGTGTGGCTTTGCTTATGTATTGAATTGCCGAATGTGTTTAATATGTTGGCACATGATGCATTTGTTGGCTTCGTTATTGTAATGATTTATAATTCAGTGACTTTTGAATTGGATGAGCATGCACATTACATGTTCAGTATTTGCTTTGCACTTTTATTTAAGGTTTTAAATTATGGTTGCTGTTGTGGTTTTATTGCGATCGTTCATGTTGCGGGAAATTGCTGTTTTAAATTCAGTGACTCTTGAATTGGTCGCATTGCGGTTGCGGAGACCTCAAAAATACTTGATATGGTCGTCGAAATCACAGTCGCAGACCCTATTTTAAAGCCTTGCTTCCATTGTTTATTATTTGTGTTGAACTTATTTTTAGTCTAAAATATAGTCCGTCGTATGTAGTTTTCTCAAGATATTTGGTAAAATAAAATAAAAAACAAATTCAACCACACATGAGAAAACTGCAATAGCGAGAATATTTGTCATAGTCAAAATTCAAGAATTTATGATTAATAGATTATCGTTTGTAATGATATGTCTTGTTTGAGAATTTATTGGATGATTATTTTATTTGTGCAGAACACTTCTTTAAGGGACAAAGGTGATGTTGGAACTGCAGATTTCAAACAGGGGAACATTAATGGACCATTGAAAGCACCTCAACATATGAATAGGAGTGAAGAACAGCTTATGGAAAGTGGTGCGATTGATAAGAAAAAGAAAAAAAGAAAGAGGAATGAGGTTAAAGATCTCAGGTTTGAAATGGAAGTGGATAAAATGAGCTCCCAGTTAAAAAGGCGTGAGCGTAAGAAAAAGTAAGTGAGATAAAGCCTTCATATTTGTCCTTTTTGTTGAGTTTAGAGAGATGTACTTCGTGCTTTCTATTAAAGTCTATTTAAAGATTTAGTTCTTTTTTTTTTTTTCTTATCAGTTTTTGTTAGCATTGCATTTCCTTTTAAATGCAAATGGTGCATTTATAAAGAGTATAAAATCTTAGTAATATTCTACCATTGAAGGATTTGTGGTTGTATCCATGTTGACACCTTAATGCTCAATGTCATATATTAAAGTTCAAATAAGACACATTAGTTTTATTTTTGGGCTCAGTTTATTTTTGTCTGAAAAAACTAGAAACAAACAACCTTTGGTTTTGAGATACTAATTAAGGGTAAAATTATATTGGCTTTACTGAAATGATTTCTGTATAAAAGCACAAAATGTAAGTTTGTTAGCTGTGCTTTCTTTCCCCTCCATTTTTTATTACAAATCTATGTTTTATTCAGCGGAAAGGTATATTTAAAGTCAGCAGAAGTGATTATATTTATACCAATGCTTATTATCCTCATTTTATGTGAGAAAATACCAATATGCATAAACAAGTAGATACTTTTTGTATATTTGAGGTACCTTGTATGGCATTTGAAGTTGAACTTGTGAAATTAGCTTATTGTAATCTCAATCATGATAAACTCTTCAGGTATTTGGAAGCCAAAAAGAAGAAGCACAAAAAATCTCATGAAGAAGAACAAATGGACTTCCCCGGACGGGAAAAAATAAAATTTGGGGATATTGTACAAGCCCCTCCAAAGCTAGCTGTTCCTCCTAAGGTAAGTACTTGAAATTGTTAGCTTTCAAAAATGGATCAGGCCATACTTATTTCAGTAAAATGTTTTACTTGTGTAATGAAGGCATTCAAAAATGCTTCTCAAGAGAGACTTAGACTCCAGGCTATAGAGGACTACAGGAGTCGCAAAGGATGGACATCAAGGCCAGGAAGTCACCTTCCCCCTCCAGTGACCACCACGTCTGACGCTTAAATCACTTACAGCATGTTGTTAAGCATACTATGCTTACATGAGGTAGTCTTGCATAGTGTTCAGAGTACACATTACATGATCAAAGAAGAAATCAACAGGGCTCTTTTATTTTTCCTTGGAGGTAGTTTATAAAGAAAAATATCATAGATTTTGTGTATTTGAATAGCTTTTAATGTATTTTATCCTCGGTTAGCTTTTCAACTTTGCTCTACCTGGAAAATATAAACTCGTGAATTCATCTTGAAACATGATATATCAAATCAACTCATGAATGAAGCAGAACATTGCAGCATAAATTCACAATCCTTCAAAGCATCAACCATAATAAAAGCACGAGGTGGAATTAACTGGTGGAAGTTGAAGTCTTAAAATATAAAAAGGACAAATGCTTCATGTATTTTTGGTGTTGTTTTCTAATCAATATTGTAGTTTCTTGATAACCTATGCAATAAAAGTCAATATTAAAGGTTGTAAGTATTTTCATTTAAACTAGTCAGTTATCAGTGTATTTGCACGGGTTACACTCATTTTTATATATACTTTAAAATGATTTATGTATAATTATTTGTTTAAAAATAAATAATAGAACATATGTTTACATTTTATTTGATTAGACAAAATTAATTATTAGAACTGTGGAAGAGAAGTTTACTTATATTTACAAACTTCAAAATTAATGTCTCATCCTTGCAATGTCAAACTTTTTTTGTATTCATTATAGCTAATATATTTTCATTATTAGATGATATTGTGTAATTATGTTAAGGAGAAAGAAAATAATTACATCAAAAAGAACTTATTAGTTAGTAAATTTTCTTCTCTCAAGTAAAATATAATATTAGTCACTTATAACAACTCATCTTATATGAAATAAAAATTGTGTATTAGATATTAAAATAATAATTAATTTAAATTAATATTTGATTTCAGTATTTTGCATCTAATTTAATTCATTTTATATTTTAAGTTATTCAAAAAATTAATAAAATTTATTTATATTGCAATATAATTATAAAATAAATAATTGTATTTTATTATTTCATATTTTAAAATTACAAAAAGTTTATATTTAAATATTTTGAAAGCTTTAAACTTAAATTTCTTTTACAATTTTATAAATATTTTAAATAAACTAAAAAATATGAGTCTATAACCAATTAAATGTCTTATGCATAGCACAGATTAAATGCTAGTATTTTAAATTATTGTAAAGTTACATACTTTTGAGAATATTCATGATTAAAAAGAAAACAAATTTTAAATAAATAAATAGCATCTTCTTTCAATATTTTAAACAATAGTTTGTTACAAATAAAATTTTAACCACACCTAATATCTTTACATGAATTTGTATAATCACTTAACTCTAATTCCACTTATTTGTTCTTAGTAATAGAAAACATGTTTTGAAAAGTTCATTCAAAGTGGGTAAATAAAAAAAAATAATTGGTGAAAATTTATGTAGATCCCATATGGCAAAAAATATTAGTTCATGAAAATGAATAAATGTTCCACATGTTAAAAGCTAACATGCTTTCGTAAAGATTTTTGACATTTTATTTTTTAGACGCTAATATGGTAATTTATACATAATTGTTTTATATAATTAAATAAAAATCTCAAATACATTATCCAACTAATGTAAAATATATATATATATATATATACTCCTTCCATTTCAAAATAACAATTAATATATAAAGTTTTTTTTACATAAATTAAAATTAACAATAAATTAATTATTTTTTTTACAGAACAATAAATTAGTTACTTATTAAAATATCTTATTCTTCATAAATACATTACTTGTATGTAATCATTGTATGTGATTATTATGGTTTTTAAAGACTTGTTAAGTACATTATTCAAAATCATAATTGAAAAGAATTGTGTATCTTGATAAATTCAAAGATTTTTAATTGTAATGCATGGTCAATCATCTATAAAGGTTGCCGTACTAGAATTGATCTAAAGTTATAAAAAAGAAAAAAAAAAATTGTTGTGAACTCTACATTTGTATTAATCTTGGAATATGGTTGATAGATTTTTTTATTATATTAATTTTATACTTATTTAAAATAATAAGTATAAAAAATAAAAATACTAATATTTTTACTAAAAAAAATATATTTATATGTAGTTAAAGTATAATTATATTCTTATAAAAATATAGCCGTTTTATTATTAATATTTTTTGTATGCTTATTAAACATTTAAAGTAAAAGTAAGGTAATATAATCTTAATACCATTTGATGAAAATATTATATATATATATATATATATATATATATATATATATATATATATATATATATATATATATATATATATATATTCATGTCAATAATTTTTATTAGTGATTTTCAAACAAAATAATAATTTAATATTTTTTAATTTTATTTAAATAAATTATTTTTATTTTCTAAAAATATCATTTTACAATAATATATGCCCCCGAAACTAAGATTGGTTTTTTCATGCATCTACTACACTTTTAGAATATCAGGTACCTTACATAATGAGATCACTAAAAATTGGATAGGAAGTAACTAAATAAAATATAAGAAAATAATTTACTTTTTTTAAAATTGGAATTTACTTCTTAAACATTCAGAAAATAATTTATCCGCGAAGTATTTGTGTGACTCTAAATAAATTAAAAAGAAAAGAAAGAAAATTATCATATTTAAAGATATAAAAAAAAAAAAAAAAAAAACAACTCCATTATGCATTCATTCAACCTTCCGGATTTCCTTCAACCACCATATAATGACTTCTCTCTCTCTCTCCCACTAAAGATTTGTATTATTCAATCACATCAAACTTTCCCTTCTTACACTCTCATTTCCTAAAGTCTTCTCTACATCCGTAGGCTTCTTTCTTTTCTTTTCTTTTTTTCCAAACTCGCACCAATTTGTCAACTCTCCACTACTCAATGATTTAGCCACCATTGGCACTTGGAAGTGTGTAAACAAAGAAAAAAAATGAATAAGAATCAAAGTCATGGACTGGTGGACCCATGTGATCAAATCACATTAAATTCTGAAATGGAAGGCTTTAAAGATTTACCAATTTCTCTTTGTCTATACCCAAACTTCTTTACCTGTCTTTCCTTCAGCCTTCTTCTATTTCCTCTTCTCCCTTGGTTCTGTTATACTCATCCATCGTATCTTTCTTTTTGGGATCTTTTTCAGTCAGTTTTTCCACTCATCTTCCTTACCAAAAATCTGATCACATGGCAAATTATTGTGAGAGATAACAATAATTTGGTCCCTTTTGGCATTTGTTTCTTGAATATGCATGTTTGGCAGAAAAATAAATTTAACCCAAAACTCTAATATATTGATAAGTTTTCAGAAATGCATAATTACAAACCTTACTCACATATATGCTTATTTTTCTAAATACAATTGAAACATTGTTTTTTTAAAAAAGAATTAAGTAACGTTTTGGTTATGATAAAATATAAATTTTTTTATTCTTTTAAATTCTTTTAAAAGTTAAAATTTTTAATTCTAATATCATATGTCAAGTAACAATATTATACGATAATATTGATAATTCATTGATTTATCATCTCATTAAAAAATTTAATAAGATAATTATTTATAATTTTTTTATAAATTATATTTTTAAATTTTATTTATTTAAAATACTTGATAACGTTAAATTAATTTATGAAAAATTTAAAAATATAATTTATTAAAAAATTATATCTAATTATTTTGTCAGACTTTTTAATAATATAATAAATTAATAAACTATTAACATAATTAATAATATCAATTAATGATATTATTTAATAACAAAAACTTAAAACAAAAAATTTAAATATTTAAAAAATTAAAATAAAAAGAATAAGTACACCTTAGAATCAAAGTTAGAAAACTAAAACAGAGATTACATCCAAACTAAAGTTTTATTAATTGGTTTTCATCATATATTTAGTTTGCCTATTGTTTTTTTTTTTGGTTGTTGTTTAAATTGCGTACTGCACCCTCTCTTTTATTTTACCATTTGTTTTTAATTTCCTAAAGAAATGAATCTATATCAGTTCCTGTAGATTCAACCCTACTCGTCGCTTTGATAAAATATATTCTATAAAAGAGTACGATTTTTAAAATTAATTGTTTGACATGCCATCATTACAGAATTAGAAATAAAAATTCTACATAAGAAAACATATTAAGATATATTTAAATCATAGAAATATATATTAGCATCATATATTCTAACTGAAACTTTACATAAATACAAATTAGTATCTAATTTACAAGTATAAAAAATTGTATTACATGATGATAAAAAATTGTATAAAAAATATGAATATTTAATTTCCACAAATAAATAAATATTAACAGCATGTGTTAATTAAAACTTTACACAACTTAATGAATTATTTATATGTATAAATACTTATAAAATTATATGGTAATAAAAATGATACATAAATATCTATTTAAAAATATATTAATTTATTTTAAGTTAATTACATAAAGGTGAAGATTTAACTTGTGAAACATCTTATTTCTGCGTAAATCTAGTTATAATTTTGAGTTAGAGAGTAGTTTAATAAGTTGTAAGAATGCTCCACTGTCAAAAACAGACCCATAAACTGCTATGCAATTAAAGTCCAACAAATTGCGATCAAATTTGATGTTGATTAAGTGTTATGGTGTTGTAGGAGCTATATTTTTTTATGTATGAAATGGACAAGTGGATAATTGATGATGATACGGTGTTCTGCTGAGGCATAAACATGTGGAATGAAGCTATGTAAGACAATAAATTCACTTCAAACATATAATGATATCAAACATAAACACTGAAGTACTGATTGGTAAAAGTATTATTGTGAAACACATACACTTTTTTACTAACATTTTTCAGCGTGTTTGCATTCTCTGGAACGTGTGACTGTCTGCTACGGCACATTCAACATGAACTATTAGATTCCTTCTATAAACATTGAGTTCAAGAGGTGAAAAGAGAGACTCAATAAAGAGGAAAGGAAAGATTTCAAGTTACAAATTTTAATAAATTATTTTCCATCTTCGACATTATTTTTTAAAATTTAATGATTAAAATTAATTATTTAATAAAATTATTAAATTTTAAAAAAATAAATAATAAAAATAAAAAATAACTTTATTAAAATTACTCAAAAGACAAGTTTATCTGTATTTATTTATATAAATAGACTCATGAACATTACTCTAATATATGATTAGTCGTGTTTGATTGGAGTAGCTTGAACAAGAAGAGGCTGATTCTTGCTTAATGTTAGCCCATATTGCTCGTCCATGTTCATGTGTTCTGGAATTAACCCATGAGCTAGCTTCCATTCAAAGTTGTGTACAAGAGATGCTACCATTAAATGCATTGTCCTGTGAGCTAATGGCAATCCTGGGCATATCCGTTTACCAGCTCCAAAGGGTATGAGCTCAGAATGATGACCTTTAAAATCAATCTCACAATTCAAAAATCTTTCTGGCATAAACATTTTTGGATTCTCCCAAACAGTTGGATCTCGTCCGATGGCCCACACATTGACTATAATTTGTGCATTTTTAGGCACTTTGAAGCCAGATATACTTACCATTTCATCAGACTTGTGGGGTACTAAAAATGGAGCAGGTGGGTGCAAACGAAGAGTTTCCTTCACCACTGCTCTTAAGAATGGCAACTTCAAGATGTCTTGTTCTTCAAGTGTTCCATCTTTGCCAATCACTTGAAATATCTCTTTTCTTGTTTTTGCCAATTTATCTGGGTTGCGTAATAACTCCGTCATAATCCATTCCACCGTGCTTGATGTTGTGTCAATTCCAGCAACAAATAAATCCTACAAATACAGTGTATTATCTCAAAACTCAATCAATTACATATGTATATAGTATTAGGAAAAGGTGCAATTCAAAGATTAAATGCATGTTAAAAAATTAAGAAAAAGTGAAATTAGGATAAGGTTATAAAAAAATATAGTGATAGAATCACTTGCTAGTTTCTTGTGAGAAATTTTAGTTAAAATGGATGACATCAATTAAAAGTGAACGAATACATAACTTGGTCCTCCAAAAGTATAAGGGCGTCAAATTAATCACTTAAAAATCCTGGACACAACATGTAAAAATTTAGACTAAACTGCTGTTCAAATATACATTGAGCAACTAATTTGATGGTTATTTCAAATATATAGAGAAACCCAATTCATATAATTTGATAACATAGAATTGAAACTTTGAGCCATCAACGCGATTTCATACTTAATAATTATAAAACTGTCTCCACAATAAATCGTTATTAAGATTCTGAAACGCTAGCAAAATATGTGAATTATATTGTATAAAATATAACTAATGAAATTGAAAAAAGAAATACTAACCAGAAACAAATGTAACATCTCATTGCGATTCGACACAGAACCCGTTTCTCCAATGTTGTTAAGAAGTGAATCTAATACATCCTTGCACACCTTGGAGCCAGATTTTGATACTCTTGAAGACATTCTTTCTTCAATCATTTCATCAATAATCTTAAACAATTTCTTAAAATAATTGGCGCTCCTTGCAACCGCATGTTGAGGGTCAAGTGGACGAAGAATGGGAAAGAAGTCTGCAACATTAGACTTTCCAGCTTCTTTCATTATACCCCGACTAATGTTCCTGAACTCGTGAGACTTTTGAGATGTAGAATTAGACAAATCCACTGAGAAGAAAGTGGCTGAAATGGAATCGATGATTGTTCTAAAGACAGTCTCACCAATATCCACAACCTCACCTTTCTTGCATTTTTCTTTCACAAAATCCAATAAATCTTGAACCTTTTGTTGGCGAAGGATTTTAGTGGAATCAAGCACTTGTGGGGAGAATATTTTTGTAGCACAAATACGCCTAAGGTTCCTCCATTTGGGTGATGGGGGCAACCACACAATAGAATGTTTGTGATGGTCAAGAGCATGAACTGAATGTGGAATTGTCCTACTAGAAAACACTTGGCCATTTTCATGCAATACTTGTTTAGCTAGTTGAGGAGAGGAGATAACTATGGTGGTTATTCTACCTAGTTTCAAAGTCATAATAGGTCCATAAATTTTGGAGAGTTTGGTGAGTGCTTTGTGTGGATTTGTACCAAGCTCCAAGATGTTTCCTATGATAGGAAATGGACGTGGCCCTGGTGGAAGCTTTGTTGATTCTGAGGTTTGGTTCAATAATCTGGGAATGAATATGAGAATGGTTGCACTCAAAATGGTAATTAATAGCAGAAGTATTGTTTGGTAGTCCATGCCTTCCAGCTCCAGCCTTCAACCTCTGGATATCGTTTGTGTCCTAAATATTATTTACATTAAAAAATTTATAATAATTTTATGTCCTAAATTTTATACAAGGAAAAGATATAAGAAAATATATAAGAGAATGATATGTGATAAAAATAACAAATGTGATGGAAAGAAATTGGGAAAGAAGTATTCAAAAAATTGTTTTAAAAGTTTCTTACATGAATAACGTTATTATTTTTCAGTAAATGCTATTCATATGTATAGAATAATATTTACGCCTTCAATTTTTCTCTTTATTTTCTCCATCACATAAGATACCTTTTAGAGACTTTAGCCACAAGAAAAAACAATCAAAGCTCCAAAAATAGATCTTGAGAAAATTGAAAGTTGTCACCAAATTTTTTTGGTAAAAATTTTGATGATCTTGAAACCATATTTACTGATATTAGAGTTCCAGAATTGATTATATAAGGAAGATTAGCACCCAACATTTTCTTCTTAAAACAGTTTCTTTTATTTAAATGCTAAATTTACGTAACGTCAAAAAAAAATATATGGATTAATTATTATTTTTTATTTTCATAGTTGTAAGAAATTTTTATTTTAGAAAATTTAATTTAAAATATTTCATTTTAATTTCAATAGTTACAATTTTTTAAATGTTTTGATTTATGATATTTAAACTCGTCTAACATTATTACATGTAGATATTTTAAATTATTAAAAAATTAAAATTGTCTAAATTTTTTGACAATTTTTCATTATTAATTTTAATTTATACTAATTTTAAAGAATTTGGATATAAAAAAATATATTAGACGATTTTAGACTATAATGACCAAAACAATTACAAAAATTATAACTATAAATATCAAAATGTTATGTTTTAAACTGTAGGTACAGAAATAAAAATTCTTGCAATTATAAGGATAAAAAGGTAATTAAACTAAAAATTATTAATTTTACACCTTTGAAAAAACAAAAAAAAAAATAAGTTTTTTAATTTTTTATTTTTTTATTTTTAATACGAGAATATTTTTATTATTTTAAAAAAAATATTACGTTTTAAAGAAGAAAAAATATGAGCTTTTTTAACTTAAGAAGATAGTTCTTTGCTCCTAATTAAGGATCCCCACTACCCATTAATTAAAAATCAAAGTTACATAAATCATTAGAAAAAACAATTGCGGGTTAATGAGTTTTTTTAATTAAATTTTTTATTAAAAATAAAAATAAAAATAAAATCATTTATCTTTCATTTTAAAAGGATATATGTAGGCTACTAAGGTATCATTTCTTATAATAACGTCAGAATTATAACTTATGATATACATAAAAGGAAATGACAACTTAGCAAACCCTAGCATATCCTTTTATTATATTTATTTATTTTATGCATTCCTCTCAATACAAGGTTCTCATGATAACTCAACTGAAAGCATATCCAAAGTGACTCTCGTGTGCCTTTTTCTTTTTTTGAAATGTTAGGAATTACAAGATGTCATATAATTCTGACGTTTCCTAATATATAAGGTTCTTGCAATAATCAAACAATAAATAAATCCAAAATATTTATTTAGGAAATAAATAACTTTATTAAGATGATTAATGTTACTAAAAGGATAATTTAGTCAACTCATTGCTACTAATAAAATAATCATTTTTTATTAAATTTGTGTACTTAGTTTAAATAATATTGTTACTTAGGGAAATTAATTATTTTTTCATATAAATACTTTATAGTCTAGTTACTTAATTAGAAAGTATTTAATTTTGATTAAAGATATATTTGTTGAAAAATACTTTTATTTAAAGTATACGCATATTCCAAAAGTAGTAATATTAGCTACATTTACACACACACACACAGAGTCATAAATGGGTCCAGTCCAATTACATTCAAATTAAATATCAAATAATATATTAAACAATATACATGCATAAAAAAAATATAATAAATAAAAGGTTCTTGATTTTGTTATTCGTTTGGTTTTATTATACATTTAATTTTTCATCATATGCTTTGACGTTGTATTTATTTATATTTTTAATTTTTTGTATTTGTGTCTCCAGTATAATACACAGCATCCACTTTCACATTCTTGCACTCATATATTTTAAGAAAAGACGACGAGGGTACGTAGATCACTGAGCCTTCTGTATTTCTCTAAAACCCTTTGTGTTTAGCTCAGGTATAACACCATGTGCACGTTAACTTTTATACTTTTTTGTTTTGTTAATCACGTAAACTTTTATATGATACATACAATAATGATATAAATGCATTATTAGCTAGCTACTAACAATAGGATTGGCGATTATACCACCCCGAGCATTGGTCAACTAAGTTTCAAATAAATTAATAATCTCATGTTTATAATTAAATCTTAAATATATAACTACGTAAGATTAGTCTTACTCAATCTCCCATGTCTCCCCATTGAGAATAGGTATTTTGTGATCTCATAAAATAAAAATTTGGCAATTATGCATTCAAAAACGAAGTTTGAAACGTATCTTACTCTAGCATCTCTGTGTTTGTAGCTCAAGACACTTGTGAATTCAAAAACAAAGTTTGAGGGGTGATCACCATGCATTATTTTATAAGAAGAATATGCTAAACCATGCACGCATACAAATAGAGAGCACAGAAAATTTACCAACTTAGGTTGAGACTTCCTGAAAAAATGATGGAGGTGTTGTATTTGTTGAATGGTGTGCGTGTTCGTTTTCCTCTCCCCCGTGAGTGCTGAATTCGTGAGATTGAGATGATGAAAAAACAAGTGTTCTGCTTTTATACTATCATTTAATTTTTTGTCTTCATTAATTTTTATCAAATATTATTAATTATTTTTAAAATATACTATTTAAAAGTTAGTTGGATCGTGGAGATGGTGATTTAAGACTACCATCTCGTGGTGGTTGCTTTGTGTGAGCATGTGGTGTGGTGGAGGGAAAGCTGTATTGCAAAAGTGGTAAAAGGAAGGGACATCAACAAAAGTGCCTTTATAGGAATACCATGTATAATAAGATAGGACGTGAATATTTAACATTTTATTTTATTTACTTTTTACTTATATTTTTAATAAATGTAAAAATGAGTAGACAAAATAAACAAGAATAAAATAAAAAGGTTAAAGCAAAATAGGAAGACAAAATATGGTTATCACACAAGTATATTTCTTTCTCTTCTCTTTTTACTTTTCCCTTCTTTACAAATTCATTGTATAAACTACATTACTTTGTTTATATACACACAGTCATTTTAAGATACTTTACAATCATGAATATATCTCAAGTTCAATAAATTAATGAGTGGCAGAAAAATAATTCCTTTATTTTATTTTTATTTTTATTTTTTTTTGTATTTTGTGCAGTAGAAAAGAAAAGTAAGCAAAAGACGGATTTCTAGATGAGTGGCTTCTATTTCGTCACGTGGTGTACCAGCCAACCACCCATGGTTGGGGTTGGCAACTGTGTTTTTCATGTAAGATAGGACTCATTTTCAGATTTATCATGGGCCTATTCTTGGCAGCCTTAATTTTCTCTTTTCACACTCTAATTTTTTGTTCTTTCCTTTTACAGAAATATCTCTCAGACACATCAGGTGTACATAATGAAAGTATGTTTTCATAGAGTGAGTTTTTATATATATTATAAACTTAGAGGTGTCAAATGATAATACACAATAAAAAAATTGATGTGTATCAAATTTTGCATGCATTACGAAAATTCATTTTTGTTGTAATTATTAGTTGACATTCCTTGTTACTCAACAAAAATTTCATACATGACATAAACATGTTTTTATTGTGTAACAGATCTAAATATTAAACAAAAACTTACTTTCATTGTATATATCAAAAAGATTTTATCAAATTTTATTGTATATATTTCAATGACAATCAATAACTGATATTCAATGAAAAAAAACCTATATGATTTTATATATCAAAAAGATTTTATCAAATTATTATCTTCATTCTAGTATATTTCTCATAATAATCTATGATAAAGTTATTTAAAATTTATAAAATCTTGTAATCAATACAATATTAAAAATAGATCATTATAATTAGTTTTTACTAAGATTCATATATTCATTTTTTATAATTAGAAATGAAGAATTAAAAAATTTTAAACTATCTAAAAATAGAATTATTCATAAATGAACGTCATTGTGATATTATTTTTCTTGTTGTAAAGTCACTAGAGATAATAAAGTTTCATCATTTAAATAAACCTATAAGAAGAAGTGATAATTAAATAAATGAGTGATTTTATATTATAAAAATCATAAAAGTAAATAAATTATATAAGAATTCATCAATATTTGATACATAGCAAAAATATAAAGGATCCTTTTAATGGAACCTCTATTTATTCTTTAAATCCCTAGTCAAAGTGGGAAAAAACAAAAATATTCTTCTGATATTTAGTTAACAAAATTATTCATTATTTCATCCTTCATACATCTAATCGTGATTAGTTTATTACTTGTTATTTATTCAAAATTATAAAGATGTATATTTATTATTTTAGAAATGTAATACATATATAATAATTTTTATAATATATTTTTTTAATTTTATATCATGTAATAAATTATGTAAAAAAAAAAAAAGAGATAGCCAAAAAAATTGTACAAATAACATTTTTCATTACTCTAACACTTCCTAATTCACTCGTTGGATTTCATACATATTTATGAAGTTTGTTAATCAAAAATATTGGTAGAAGATCAGATAACTAGTGTTTTAGCTCAATAAATCAAACTAAAATACACATTCAACATTGAACCGTCCAATTTCATTCAACAATTCTGATTCACTACGTAAATTCATAATACCTGAGTATATCCCAATTTCTATGGTACACGAGTCATCTTGTGATAAAAAAAAAAAACAAAAATCATAATTTATTGTATACATTCTTAAAGTAGTGTAAGATTTTTACACGTTGTAGGTTAATAAAAACGTTCGTGAACATATATTAAAATCTAAATCATAGATAAATATATACATCATATAAGTCTAATTACAATTTTTACATATATCATATTAATGTTTAAATGGTAAGGGGTTTTCGTCATACATACATGCGATTTTACTACTATCTAAGTTACAATATAATAAATGCTCACAGGACATAAGAGTAAAAACTTGTGCATTGAAGCACATTTATATCTAGTTTACATGATAAATACGTTTTTATATCATACATATGAAAAGAAAAAAAAAACTATGAACATGTTTGATTATAATACATATTTTTTTTTATAAAAGTTATATCATGAAAGAACATTAAAACTATATAATTATTTATCTAAAATAAGTTAAATCAAATAAATTTAAATTAAAATTACGAATAAATGTATGCATCATGCATAAATGAACAATATACATAAATTTTTAATAATATATGTCACAAAATAAATATTTGCATTCGGTGAAAATAAAAGCTTGCATGAAAATTTAGGAGAATTCAAAAATGTTTATGCCAAAAGGATTTTTGGAGTGGGAGATTCATTTTTAAGGTCATAGCTCATAGCTTTTGAGGCAAATATGATATTATAAGTATATTTTTCATTCTTATTAATTGATAAAGGATGAGATATTGAAAAAATATTACTTCTCCTTAATTCTGCAATTAATGGTCACATAGTTTGATGATCACATAGTACAATTATCACAGGCATTTGAATCTTCTCATATTGTATAAGGAAAACAAAGCAAAAGTGTTGAATCTTATATGAAAAGTAGCAATTTTTTATAGTTATTATATTACACTTTTCTCCCATAACATCATAGTTGTATAAGAGAATTCAATTCTTTATCACTGAAGGTGTGAAGGGTGAGATGATTCAATTTAATTAATATCTTATTTAAGTAAGATTACCTCCAATCAAGATCAATTCTAATATTTTACGGATTCAAGATGAAATGATAAATAAGACTCCCTATATATAAATGTTTAATAAATATATGTATCACATAAAAAATAGAAATAAAATTTATTTTTAAAAATTATTTTATTAGATTAAATGAATAACTTAATTTTAACAAAATTCAAAACTACGCATTATATTTTTCATTCATTTTATTTTTACATTATTTCTACGTTATCATTTATCGTAAAAAAAATGTCATTGTCTCAAATTAAATCTTATCTGTATTTTTGCTTCTTATTATTATATCAATTTTTAATTTTAACTAGTATTTCTTATTTATACATTGCAAAAGTTAAATATTTATTTTTATATAATTATAATTCATAATAAATAAATATTTTTAAAGTTTTAAATTATATTATTATTAAAGTTCATAACAAGTAAATATTCTTAAACATATAAATTATATTTTATATTTATTAAAAATATCTAAATTGTAATATAAGATTATTTTTAAATTATTATATAAAATTATATTCTTTTTATAATTTAATTTTAGTTTATATTACTTATCTTATTAAAAAATAAAAATTTTAAGCTTATACAGTATCATATGTCTATTGTGCTATAATATATGTTAAAATAAACAAAAAAAAAAATCTCTTAACATGAATTTGTAAATGAAATACATAAAAAAATGTTAATAATAAAGAAATATTTTAGAATTATATGTCGTATTTTTATTTAGATATATAAAGAGACATTATAAAAAATAATTTTTAATTTATTTATAAAAATAACATTATATATATATATATATATATATATATATATATATATATATATAAATTACCACACAACTATATAATTTTTTTTAAAAAGTTGGACTGTTCCTGACCATGAATCTTAAACTATCACCTATCTGATATTTTGATAAAATCCAGAAAAAAAAAAGTAAAAAAAAAAAAGGTGAAGAAATGTATCAAGTTTTTCATCTTTTGTTTGTTTGTTAACAACGAAATACAGATGAAATTTTTAAAAAACTTATGGAATCCACATAAAAATATTTTGACATTCAAATATGAAACAAATCACAAAATTAAACAGTAAATCCTATTAATCGTAACATTCTGGCCCCTATTTTTGTCTATATACAACTAATTATACATATATATATATATAAACCTTAAACACATATATATTCAGTTATGTACAATAATAATAATAATATTTAATAATAAAAATAAATTAATAATATTAATTAAATAAATAAATTTGATATAGATATTATAATAATAAAAAGAAGAAAATTAAATTTATATTTAAAATTATTTATTTATTTTACTTACCAAATAATTTTAATTTAAATATTTTTTCTCTATTTCATTCTATTTTTTTCATTAAACAATATTTATTTTCACTCTTTTTTTTCACCTACTTTTTTTTTCTCGTCCTACTAAACAAAGCTTACATGTTCATGCACGTAAGTGACGTACCAGATTGCCTCACCTTTGACAATGAGAAAAATATTTTAGTGCAATAATCCCGGGTCAATTAATGTATATATTTGGCATTATAGTCAAAGTCAAAATTAAATAAAATGTTTGTATAAGGAAATATATATTATCAATATATCTCTATCGTAATTTGTAATAAATATTTTTATTTATTAATTATCAATTTTAATCAATATTTTAAAACACTAACAAAACTCTTATTTTAATTAAGGTGCATTTAATTAAATTATTTTTTGAAAAAAAAAATTAGAGAACTTTTGAAAATGAATAACATGTTTTTAGATTAAATTTTTTTTACATATAACCTGTAATACGATCTTAGTGATCTATAACGAAGAAGTCTTTTTAAAATATAACAAGGTTTAATTTATTTCTTTGTGTCATGTCCATTTTGCCTATCTTGATTAACTATGTTAGTAATGTTATTGATTTGATTAATGGTAGGTTTTGAAAAATGAACGTGAGCCTCATGATGGTTTCTACAATAGAGGGGATGATGAGTTTATGGGGATGAAATTTGGAAAATGCTCTAAATAAATTCCTATAGGTGATTTTATTGGAGTTTATTTCAAGTTGCATTAATAAAGAACATACCCACTAAGACTTTGACATTTGAGTCAGAATTTGGTACATGAAATATTAGTATTGATGTATGAAATATAAATATTCATTTGGGGTTGTCGTGGAGTATTTACAAAAAACATCGATTGTGTATTAAGTAATTTTTCATCGTGAACTTATCACATCTATTTAGAAAAATTATTGCATAAAACGATTAATTCCTTTCACATATATAGGTCGTATGCTTGTAAAGGTTGCATGATTAACAGTAGCAATTATGTGATTTTGAAAGTTAAAAGTTATGCAACAAATATCTCTAAGGATTGTAATTCATGAGGGTAAGTTGATAAAATCGTCAATTGGTCAATGGTCGAGCAAAGTTGCTCGTCGTTATATTTCTATAATAGAAAACATTATAACTTGCAAAAATAATGTTTATAATGTTTAGATAATTAAGAAGAGATGTTGGGAAAACTACTAAGTTGATATATAGCTGTTTTTATTGCAAATCAAGTTAATATATAGTTAGGGTTTTATCTGGTAAAACTTATCCAGAAATTTGCAGAGATGATGCTAATCATATAATCGTATATGTAATTTTGTTATTTTATACGATTTTACATGATTTGATGATTGGTTATATAGAGATATCATTTGGTATGCTAATATTAAGTTGGTATGCTCATGATAATATGTTGATGTTGTGTTCAAATAATCTCATTTTTTATTATGGATTGTTGAATGTGTGATATATTGAGATTTTAATAAATTCATCGCATGATTTTAGCATGATATATAGTGTACTTTTTTTATGAAACTCTTAGCTAAGGCATGCGATCTTCTTTTTTAATACAATAATTGTTTATTTAATTATCAACAAATAATTAATTATCAATAAAATAAGAATTTTTAAAATAATTGATTTATTTTTAAAATGTAAGAATGAAAATTTCTTAACAAATAGACATTTCAAACCTCCAGAACAATGTATAATATATTAGGAATGTAACTAACCAATTGGGTAATCATTAACAAGCATAAAAATATTAAATATAAGTGTAAAATCTGCACTAGTCACATAACAAAAACAGTACCTAATGATTACGTGATTTTTTTAGGATAAATGGCTCTAGGTTTGATTATCCTTAATTAAATGATTAAGCTAGTAATTTTTAATTAGGTTTCATGTAACTTATTATGTTATTTTAGTTTATTTTTATTCTAATTAGATTAAATTAAAATTCAATAAAAATAATTTAATTGAATTTCTAATAGATAATTCTAATTATAATTTTATTATTAATGAGTTGACTAAGATCAACATTAATAGTCAAAATTCTAATTAATATCAAAATTTTCTATCTTAATTTAATTTATCTTTACTTTAATAATTTATTAAGCCAATTTTATATTTTTAAATGTTACACACAAGTATATTTTTATTTTATGTAGATTTTTTAGTCTCTAATTATTTACTAATTATTATTAAATAAATAATTATTTAACCAATTAATTTTAATTAATGAAAAATTCTATTTTAAATTTTTTTAGGATGTTACAAGACACAAAAAGAAGTTAATATTTTAAGACAAAAAGAAAATAGTATTTCTTAAATTTTTAATGAATATTTAAAGTAGAAAAACTTTTAGAAGAAATTTTGATTATGATAATTGTAGACAAAAATTAACTATGCGTGGGAAAAAAAATAATGATAGGATTTAGTATAAAGTTCTAATGAATGGACTAATTTGTGTTTGAGTGTGTGTTTCTATATATATATATAAGTGAAGTATAAATTTGTTAAATGATTCTTGTGGATGAACAGATTAGAGATTCAAGCTCAGTTAATCATTTTGGTATTAGAAACTCAATTGAAGCCTAAATAGTTTATTTAAAAAATGTTAAAATGAGTTAATAAAAATTATAAAAATTGCAATTAATATCTACTATTTAAGTTCTCTAAGGATAAGCAAGATTATATTCGTTTACTTATCTAACTTGATTGAAAGTTAATTTAGTCAAATTCGAATTTTTAAATTAGAGTCGATATAATTGTTGAAATGTGTTCTAATTATGTTTTAAGTAGTTTAAACTTAATTTTATGTCTTACATTATTTTTAAAAATTCATTTTTTTAACAATTGTGTATTATTAATAAATTTTATTTTAATAAGTAATATTTTGTATAGCATAATAATAATGATATTAAAATATATATTTTAAACTATAACATAATTTATGTTTTATATTTATTTATTTTATTATCTAATTATATAGAATTTTAATATTAATATATTATGTAAAATATTGGACTGATATAGTCTTGTCACATATTTTACGAGTATTTATCAACTTAGGTTCAATAGCTAAAATTCAAATAAATGATTTAATTAAAATTTTAGATTATAATAAAACAAATAAATATGTTTCAATTCATTTGTTTTTCATCTCTAATTTTTTCTCTTAATTAATTCTTAAAATAATAAATTTATTTAAATAATTTTTAAAATATTAAATATCAATCAATTTTTTAAAGAGTATCTATCAATTTAATTCTTAAGTTAATATATCTCAGGGAATTAACTCAATAAATTTTCCAATCCTACTAACAAACATATCCAACATAGAACCCGAGTAGTAGTAATTCAGGCATGCAATTATAAGCGGATCAGGCTACCCAATTGAAATGTTAAGACCCGACCCGAAAAAAAAAAAAAAAACTTAAAACGGTGCGTACTTCGTTCAAACTAAATCCCTTTTGTCGAGCCCTAATTTGAATTTGTGCGCCATTCTCAAACCAGTGGAGTGAAAATCACGTATCTGCAATGGAGATTCTGTATTCGAAGCTCTACGAAAAGTACACCAAACTCAAGGTTTGTTCTATAATTGATATTTCATTGATATTTCATTGATAACCAACGCAAGTTATTCGGCTTTGTCACTGATTCTTCGTTTTACTTTTTTCTCGTTGCAGTCTAAGAAACTCTCTGAATTGGATCACATAAACAAAGAACAAGAAGTTAAATTTGTGAATTACTTGTCCGGTACGTTTCTTCTCCATTCCTTTCCGTGTGAATTCTCGGAAGAACGACGAATGTGTTCTGAATTTCAAAGACTTTGAGTGTTGCAGCTGCGGAAGAGTTGATAGAGCACTTGAAGAGCGAAAAGGAAGGGCTTCTTGGACAGGTCAATGAATTGAGAACTGAGTTGGCTTCAGTTAGGCACGTTTTCCACGATGCAGGCTTGTTTTTTCATTTTCATTAGCTAAACATATAATTTAGTCTCTGAACATGTTGCGGATTCTCAATTTGGTCTCTGTATGTAACAACTTTTTAAATTGGTCCCCATATGTGCAAACTTACCGGTTTCGTCCCTGCTGTCATACTTTGACCATTAATCCATAAAGGAACCAAATTAAGAATGTGTTACATTCATAGAAACCAAATCAAGAATGTATAAGGAGGTTAACGGTGGCAGAGACTAGATCGATAACATTTACAAGTATAGAGACCGATTTAATAATTTTTTTATCTCTAGGGACCAAATTGAGAATCATAACTTGTATAGGGATTAAATTATATGTTTAATCTTTTCTATTTAATTTTTTTTTTCTCTTGTGGATGTTTTAAGGAATGGTTTCTTTCATTTGTTTACTCAAATGTTTTATTTTAAATTTCAGGGCTGCCAAAGAAAAAGAGGTTGCAGAATATCAGATGCTTTTGATGGAGGAAAGGGAGAAAAGTGAGACATTCGATCACTTTTTTTATTATTGAATTTAAAGTTAAATGTTTGTTAAATATTTGTAGTACGGATGTTGACAAAGTTTTTATTTTAGTTTCTGATGCGCGTGGAGAATAATGATAAAGTAATTATTGAACACAATACTTCTTACAGAATCTTAAATAATTATAAGGTTTGAGATGTTCGAAAGTTCAACCAGAACATTATCATAAGTTGCTTAGATAAAAGAATTTCTGCATGTATGTGGATGATTTAATTGTATTTTTGTTAGCACATTCAATGCAGGGTAATGAGTATCATGAGGAACATATGATTGTTAGTGTAATATAGCATAATTCTTTCATGTGTAATGTTTTCTTTCTTTCCTTTTCACTGGTTTTGTTCATCTTTTTACCTGATGGCTGCATTTTTGGTTTCTGCATCTGGATCTGTTAGTCTTGTTGTGGGATTTCTTATGTAGACAGTTTGCATTACCTTGTCCATTCTACAATGACCAACCCTTTTCCCACTAATTGGAGTCAGCTATATGGATCAAACGACACCATAATGTTCTACTTGGCATTTACTTACCTGAAAGAGAAACATGCAATTTTTTCCCTTCATGCTGGTACTTTAAATGTGTATTTTGTTGGTGATAAAGTCATTAATATTAGATAGGTTATCAGATTCACAAATGTTTTTATGTCAGGCAGTATTTCCTCTTTGGGCAGAGTGAATCTGAATTTCCTTTCATTGAGAGTTCCATGGTTCTTTAAAGTTAGTTAGTTACTTATTCATCCCAAAAAACAAAGATAAAGTTGTTAATCTTTCAGATGTATCAGATTTGCATGTGAATGTATTTAACCAACTTTAGTTTCTAGCTTATTGCTGAGTCTGAAACTGTTTTAGTTGCTTATTTTTCTTATAAATTCTTATTGAAATGGAAAGCAAGGTTTACTGTTTACCATTATGATAGCTACCTAGTTAATCTTTTTCTTTGGAACTAAGGTGGGAAATGGGAATCTATATTCAATTTTGGAGTTTGATTATGTTTCATTGCATCTTTTGTGAATGTAAGTTCACAACAGTATTGCAGTGCCCATCCTTAAATGTATATCAATTTCATTCATTCTTCTCTATTGATGATTTGGGTGTGATTGTGTGAACTTTTGACAGATGAAGCTCTTTCTGCAGAAGTTGAGAAATCGCTAAAGTTTCACCAGGAAAGAGCATCTCATGATTTAAACAATAACATTAAGATCGTGACTGTAGATGATCAGTTTAAGGCTAGCCCTAACAGCTCATCTATTAGAATGACAAGAAAACGTACAAGGCAGAATGCTTTGGAGAAAGAAGCAAGGTTAATATCTTCTGAAAATGATGAAGGTAACTCTGTGGAGAGAGAGTCGATGCAAAATGCTTGCAAGGAGACTGCTTCTGATAAGGTAAGCATTTAAACCCTAAAATTGGAACATACAAGTTTAAGTATTTAATTATATGAATGTATAAACACCCCGACACACACATATATATGCATTACATTTCCGTTTAATTTATTTGGGTGGAAAATATAATCACGTTACTATGCTGACATTTTGTTGTGAAAAGCTGCTGGAGTGTTGTACGATGGTTAATGATCAATCAGGTTGGTGTTAGTAAATATTGTTCATGCCTTAATGTGTGAATTGTTTGGTTGGGATTTTGGTACATTTTATATGTCCTTCACTGTGTTTTACAGGCAGTGATTTACATGAAAGTGGTCATGGTAACTGGCTTATTCAAGTTCTTTTTGAGCATGCACTGGGCATGAAATTATCCACTGACTATCAAACTGGACGAATTTGCCTTTCTGCATTGCATCAATCAAGCGGTAATTAATCATTTTGGATTTAGCTGATTTCCTTGTCTTATTATTTCTTAATCTTTTTTATAACTTGTTTGATTTAACAGTTTGCTGGAATATAAATAATTATTGTGTGTGGCTACATTGTTTCAGTCTAGAAATATTTGTGGGATTCTGATGGCTTGTTTGGTGGTCAAGACTCAAGATAAGATAAGGATGGATACGATAAGAGGGAAACTTAACAGTAGAAAAGAAAATAGGCATGATTATCTCTTATCCTATCGAGTTTGTAAGCACACCAAATAACCTAACATATAGTAATAAGGAGGGTTACTGGACTTTTTTGAAAAAAAATAAAAAAGATAGAGCATTGAAACAGGACATAGATCATAGTTTTTGCAATGAGCATATAAACACAGCGCGAAAAGATAGAGAGAAGGGGTGAAGATACTCTGCTCATTATCTGTACCTCAGACAGATGGCTATAGAATGTGGCTGAGCTGACAAGACACACAAACAGGACACGCAGTTGCCAACGAAATTTTACTTTTCCTCGTTTTCCTCTCTGCTCAAAATTTCTCTTCAAAATATCCAGGATGTCTTTCAGGGGTGCTAAACGAACAAGTGTCAGTTTTTGGACACGTGTTGATTTTTAATTCTAAATTCTAAGTTATTTAATTCTCAGTTCAGTAAGACCTTTGTTTCAGTTGTGGGTCATTTTTTGTTGGAAAGAGTTTTTAGAGTACTTTTACTGTTACATCTTGTTGTTTTAAGTTTTAAATAAAGTTCTACCCATTTAACATTTTGCAGATATGTAACTTCTTGGTTAACATGTTTCTTTTATTCTAACCATGATAGGTTACTCCTTCAGTTTATCGTGGATCAGCAAATCACCTGGAGAGGAGGAAGCAGAACTGCTGTACCATGTGATATCTCTTGGCACATTTGAAAGAGTGGCACCAGAATGGATGAGGGAGGACATTATGTTCAGCCCTAGCATGTGCCCCATCTTCTTTGAAAGGATATGCCGTGTTATCAAGTTGAAAAACTAATGTTTTTTTGTAGCATTGATCAGCCGAATGTGGATTTACTGTACATATTAACTGCTTAATTATTTTTATTTTTATTTTTATTTTTGGAGAACATTGAGTTTTGCGTGTAGATTTGCTTGTTTCTCTCCAATATTCCATTTGCTAATTCAAAGAATTTGTTAGGTTATTTGGAAGAGCTTTTAAAGAGCTTGTGTAGCTTAGCTTATCATAAGCAAGAGTTTGACTAAGTTCATGAAAGCGACTTATATTTCTTCACGAGTTTTTTTTAACTTTTCAATAAGTTTAACGGTAAATGTTATGAAAATAAGCTTATATTATAAGCTCTATTAATTGAGTTTATTTACACTCGGAAGAGTCACACAACTATAGGTAAAGTGGGAAAAAAAATTATTAATTTCACTTTGTTACCATGATACTGCATGTAAATGGCATGCTCAAGTGTATTATATAAAATTGTTTCAAAATGAAACACCGTACTGCTAATTAGTATAATATTATGCCTGTTACATGTTTATGTAATATATATGGTGATGAATACTAAATAAAGTTATTATTGTTCAATTAATCAATTGAATATATAATTTGATAGCATTTACTTAATCGGTTAAATATTTAATAAATTTTACTGCAACCAATTAATTAAGTATATAATTTGATAACTTGTAATAAATCAGTTACATACTTGACAAACTTTACTGTAATCAATCAACTAAATATATTGTAACAAAAAAGAATCATCTAAATATATAATTTAAAAAATTATACGAAATCAGTTAAATATTTAACACGTCATTATAATAAACTAATTAAGTATACTATTTAATAGATTTTGTAAATATTTTATTTATAAATATTTCATAAATTAATTAATTAAAATTTATTGTAAATTATAAATATCAAATAAGTTAAAATACACTTTTAGTATTTTATATTTTTTATTATATTCAACTTGGTCTTTTATTTTTTAAAAGGTTCAATTTAGTCAATCTTATTTTTAAAATGATTCAAAATGATTATTTTTGAAATAATGATCATTTTCAATTTTAAGATACAATTTTGAATCCTTTTATACCAATTTGAAAAATAAAATTTGTTTTATTAGATTAATTTATATGAAAAATTATGGAACCCAACAAATATTTGAATAAAAAAGATTACAAACATGTTAAAAATTATAAATAAAAAAAAAGTTTCAGGAACAATAGATAAAGAATCTAATATTATATTTTGTATTTTTTTATTGTTTGATGGATTTACTTTTACTGTGATTTTCATATATATCTTTTTTGGTTTAAATATAAGTTAAATTTTATAATTTTAATATATGTGAATCTAACGAGATAAGTTTTAAATTTCAAATAAAAAAAATAAAAAATAACAATTGATTTAGAAATATTATTTTAACTTATT
>JAMLFT010000051.1:0-67719 GCA_026544285.1 Pachyrhizus erosus | reverse complement strand
ATAATCTAACTTAGGTAAATAAATATAAGGATAGAATAAAATCATAGAGGAAAAGAAGAAACAAAGAAAAGAAGGAAGGAAAATAAAAATACTAGAAAAGACAATTTTATCCTTTTTCCCTGTTTTATCCTAGATATAATTTGACTTATGAGTGAATCTATTAATTCGATTCTAACGTTTCCTTAGTTAATTAAAGGAGAATAAAATAGAAATAGGAGGAAAAATTAGAGGAGAAAATAAAAGAGAAAATTGTAATAAAAACCACTAGACAAGACGATTTTGTTCTTTTCTTATTTTTTTTGTTTATATTTCTTGAAATATGAATAAATTTCTCAATTTAATTGTAATATTCAATAGTTAAACAAACTAGAATCAAAATTGAGTATGAAGAAAGATAAATCAGAGCATAAACATGAAGCTACTGGAAAAACACAATTTTATCTTTCTCTTGTTATTTTAACTATAAATGTGTGATTAATTGTTTGAAACTTTATTTAACTACAATTTGGTTATTCCTACTTTATATAATAATACTTTATTACCTATATTGATGGTAGAAATGAAGATTTATTACCTCTACTAACAGTCGAGAAATTTATAAGATATTTACAACTATCTCAGTTAGATAGTAAATTATAGAAATAATCCTAGGGTAGAAGATGAACTAAAAAATTTTCAGATAATAGTTTAATAGAATTTGTATAAGAGTTGTAAAGTAAGAATAGAAGAAAGATGTTACACAATGGCATCATGGAATTAAACATCAATACCAAGGAAGGTTGGCAAATGAAGAAAAAAAGGTAAAATGGGTTAGAATCCCTAACAAGTGAGAAATAAGACTGAAGATTGCAAGGATTGACCACAAAAGGTACCTAAGGAATGTATGCAGGCTTTGGTGAGTCCTTGGGGGTGGATAAGGTATCAAGTTGTGAACCGCTCAGAGCGAGGAGGGTGTCACAAAATCGGCTTAGGACCTGACAAAACGGAGCATTACTAAGATTCGGTTGAGAGTATCTTGGACCTAGTACCAAGTAGGATATGTATTCCTGATCATTAATCCAAATTATAAATTTGGACTATTATTGACACGCTCATGTAAGTCCTTCCGAAGTTAGTAGTGTTAGAGGTTGCGAAGGACCCTAAAACGAATAGAATTCCTAACTAGGCACGTTACGGTGAGATGAGTGTTTACGGTAGTTAGAAATGATGTTTACTTGTATGTGTTTACATAAGGATAGATAACTCACTCCTACAACCCCCACATTTCAGATATAGATGGTGGACGAGTTTCAACCCCTCTTTCACTTGACGATAATATTCCTGGAAGGTCAATGGATGCATGACACGACTAGTGGAGATGATACAATTATAGGCTATGTCAGATTCACTTTTAGACCTCCAAATATCGTAGTCCCATGGTAGTTCCATCACACAAACATCCCAATAATCCTATCCTAGACCTCACCACCTAGATTTACAGGTTTTCCTCCATATTTTCCTGTCATTCATCGACGCCCTTAGACCTCTCCACGCCAAGACTCATACATAGGTTCAATTTCAATAAATGGTCAAGGTGAAGAAGAGAACTCTCCTGAGGAAGAAAATCCTTCTAAAGGATCTATCTACAATCTGTTTGGGAAAAACTCGATATTTCTTATCAACTTATTTTTTTCGTCGTTTAATATACTAGTCGAATACTTTAGTTTATATAATATTTTGGGTTATATTTACACTTATATCTAACTTGTACTTATATGGTAATTTCAAGTATGTCATCAGTAAATTTAAGTTACCTAGATGTGTGCCCCGCTATTTAGGTTTCTTTCCAATTGTAACCCCTGACGAGATAAGTATTAATGATTTATCCAAAATAGAATATCTAGAAAGATTACATCAAAATAAAATAAATAAAAATGGGTGTTACATTTATCCTTTGTCATTTCCTTTTTTTTTATTTTTTGAGCCTTGACAAATCAACTGCTCCTTTAAAAATTTCTACTTCAGTCTTTTCTTTGACAACAAACTTTAAAGTTCAAAGGTCCTTTGATATGAAAGTCTACTTATCTTTAGCATGTTTGTTATTTTTCATTAAATGTTCATTTGAATTTAAATGTTAGAAAACAACTTTGATGTAATCATAGATAAATTGTTATATAATCTATCCTAGGAAATTAAAGTACTTAAGATTGATCAAACTCAATAAATGCGTAGTAGAAAAGCAAGTATGAAGTTACTTAAAGATGTATGTTGTTTCAGAACGTATTTTTAAATCATATGTCTAGAATCTATATTTTGTAAAAGCTATTGGACGTATTCTGAAAATGACATTTGGACTTCTCCAATGTTTTTAGCTCTTAGGATACTTAACATATTTCACTTGAGATGTATATGTCTAAGTTAAGATATACTACCTTTTCATAGTTTAAGACATATTCCTGTCAACACACTCATAAAATCATTAGTACTTATCAAATTATATTATTCTTTTGTTATCGTCAAAACCATAAATTTTTAGGAGCTTAATATTCATCCACGTCTTTGGTTCTAATAATTTACAACTAAATGATTGCATATTGAAGTTATTGTAGAACTATTAAAAGATATTATTTTATTTTTTGAAAGTACAGGAAGATGGATATGAAAATAATATAACTCATGCCAAAGAATAATTACTATTGAGTGGATATAGAACCTAAGTTTTTAACATATTATTCGTAAAAAAGAGAACAATTTAATGATATTATTGATAATAAACTGTAAAATCTCCAAATGTCATTGCACTATATAAGACCAAACTAAAACTAAAAATTAAAATAAGAGACCAAAATTCTATCTCAATCTAAAATATATGAACATGTTTTTGGCTTTCTATATATTTAGCATTGAGAAATTAAAGTCATTGGATAGTAAAAATTTAAAATAAGATTTGTCATAACCTTGAACATTCATTAAGACCTGATAACCAATAATATATTGATATGTTTTATTTATTTACAAAACTAAAAATTGTAAGAAAAATTATACGAATGGAAAATGATACAAAAATTGACATAGAATAATATTCATATTATTCTTTTCCATATTCATATATACTACATATAGAATAATATTAACAATTCTTATAATTAGTGCTTTAGGAAAAATAAGTTTTTCAAAACTAACATTAAAATCTCATTTCATATCAACAATATCTCAATAAAGATTAAATGAATTGACTTTGTAATTGATTGAAAAAGAAATGTCAAACAAAATCAATTACTATAATTTAATAAATGATTTTACGTCCTTATAAGATTAAAATATAAACTTACAATAAAATACTTATTTTAATAAAATATTATTTTTTGTCAAAAAGATATTGTTATTATTTTTAAGAAGACCTCACTTCAAAATTTACTTTAGGGAAAAATAAACAAAAAAAAGTCAAACTTAAGACATGATGAAAAACATCAATATAATTGAAAATTGATGACAAAATATTTCTAGATATTCAAATCTTGATGTATGAGAGAATAGAGTTAAACACAACCAACAAGAGAGAAAAAAATTAGTGTATTGAAAAAATAGAAAAATGGTCAAAATGATATTAAAAAGTAATATTATTATAAACAAATAATACGACACCACAATATAAATCTATTTTAACTTGTCATAGTTATGACTTCATTGAAAAATTGACAAATTCTTAAATTCAATATGCTCAGGAGATTATTTACGTTAAATTTAAAAGAAATTATAATGTTAAGGGATTCAATAATAACCTTAGAATAAATTCTTAATTATTTTAGTTTATTTAAAAAAAATATTGACTTTTTATGATATAAAACTATAGTTATTTTTAACAATATTTAACTATTGTATAAAAATATAATTTTATAATCAACTTATTTCATATAAAATAAGTTAATATCATCACTTTAATTTTTATAATCATTTTTAATTTTAAATCAAAATAAATAGTTTAATATAATTATAAAAAAAACATAAATATGTCTAAATTTAATGATTTTTTTCTTATTCAATTTCTTACACTATATTTTGTCGTTAATATGACACACTCATTTATGAAATATTTAATTATTTCATATTTTAACATGTTGGATTACCTTTTTTTTCTATCAATTATAATAATAAATTTTTAAAGTTTAAAATATTTGATTAGATATAACTACATATATAATTGATACTTTACTTTCTTTTTTGTTAAACTATTTTATACTATATTTTACTATTAATTTATTTTACATAATTTTCATAATTAATATTTTGGATAGCCTTTTACTCTATAAATCATATTTTGTCATAATTCACACAATCAAAAGCATTTTAAGTTTTAAAATAAAATGAGTTTTAAAAATTATAAAATGAATATTACTTAGTATCAAAATGACTTATTTTTTATTTATTAATAAATCTCAAATAACTTTATACAAATTACTCAAACAGTTTGACAGTATATATTCATGTATAAAATGGAAGTAATATTTTATTTAGAAATTAACGTGAATAATTTTATATTTAGATGAACTTAATATATGTTCAACATAAACTTGCATTTTTTTTATATTTAATTTTAAATTTTTTTTTTATCTTATTTTTAAAAAAGTACATAAAAAAATTATTATTATTAAGATATTTCAATTAGTACAAAAGTTTTCATATCATTTTTCTTTATATTAAGTTCATAAATATTTGTTTTCTACTTAAATAATTAAAGAATGTTGACATATTTAAGATAAGAAAATATTTTAAGGTCTAAAATATTATAAATTAGATAATTTTTTAAAGATCATATAATATAAATACTTTTAAAAAGAGATAATATTGTTAATATTTTAAATTTTAGTAAAGAATATAATATTTTAATTGAACAAGTTTGAATGAAAAGGATTTTAAAGTAACTTAAACAACTACATTGATTTAGTCTTTTAAGATTTTGAGTAGGGAGAGGATTTGAGAATATAAGGAAAATAAAATTTGAAAAAATTATTTTAATAATTAAAAAATAAATTAAATTTGAATGAAAAAATTAATGGAGATTAAAGTTACCCATTAACTATAAAAAAAAAAAAAGATTATGTTTGAGGAGTGACATTTTTTATTTGAATTTTAAATAGTCCTTATGTCTTGAATGCTAACACAATTGCCAAAAAACCTAAATAATTGTTCGTTTGAATTTTCATAAAAAAAATGTTATTATTATATGAATAAAAATTAAATAGTCAATATTTGTTTTAATTTTGAAATAATGTTTTTTAAATGTAAAATACTTTATTTCCATTTTTAAAATTTGTATTTGTTGAGTGGTTGCCTATTATGGAGTCAAATTTCTTTAAATATTTTTTCCTTATTTATTAAAAATATTTTTTTCTTTATATTTTATATCTTTTATATAATAAGGAAATTTTGGAAAAAAATTATCACTCATTTTAAGGTTACATTCTTTTAACTACTATAGTTAATATGATTATAATAATAGATTTAATTTTTATATTTTTTAAAAAAGTGAATTTCAAACTGTGGGTTTTGAAAATAAGTTGCAAAAATTTGTTGCTAAACTTATGGGAATTATGGACGTTACATATTTACATCTACAAATAAAAACTTTACAAAAAATATATTTTTAATTAATTTTGAAGTAATAAATTAAATATTATTATTGTTTGTAATTCTAAAATAATCTTTTTAAATGCATATATAAAGCAATTGTATATTTTATTTTCATCACCTGAAACATTTTAAGTTACATTTTTAAAATAACAAATTACAAAACATCAATGATTTTAACTTATTTAATAAAAACAAAGTATGATGTATCATTTATTATTATGTTTAGTTTTTATAGGTGAATGATTTTAAATAAAATTTATTAATAATATAATGAGTATATTAAATATTTAAAAAAAAAATAGTTCTGATAACATAATATAATTAAATTAAAATTTAATCTTAATATAATATATGATATAATTTGATAATTAAAATCTAATTTTCTTTTTTTCCAAGTAAGCAGATGACGCCAATGTATGATTAAAACTTAATATTTTTTACATATAATTAATGATATGATAAATATTTCATAATTTGGTATTAAAATTATGGGATATTTAATTTTAACTATTATAAGTGTTTTTAATACATAATAATATAAATATAATTTTACAAAATGTGATATTATGATATAAAATTGAAAGTATTAATACTAAAAATTTAATATAAATAATTATTTGTAAAATGAATTACTATTTTTTTCATAATGTAATGAGTTATAATATTGTAAGATAAGATTAATTTAATTTTTCTCATTTTTAAGGACACTTGTTCAATATTTTTTAATTTTTTATGTTTAATCAACATTATATTAAATTAAGAACAATAATACCAATAATATATTAATTTAAATAATAATGTCATTTGTTTTTCAAGCGTTTTTAATTAAAAAAATATGACAAGCAAGCCTAAACTATATATCTATTAAGTTTGTTTGACTATATATAATTGAATATGATATTACATAAAATATAACGATATATCTTGAATTTGTAATAATCATTATGTAATGACATTACTAATATGTAAATATTCACAAAATCATCATATTAATATTATATTCAAATTGCAAATCAAAATTATAATTAAATAAAACAATTAATATTAAAAAATAATGTTTATGTCACTCCAACAAAATTATGTAATCTTTGAAATCAATTTATTAAACAAATATACTAAATAAAACATTTGATATTTATTCACTTGACTTATTCTTAACCTTTAAGAATTTTGAAATCTTTATGTTTGAGGTACATCTTAGCCTTACTATCATCATCTAAGATTGCACAATTTACATCTTCAATATTTCTCTCTAACTTTTTTGAGTGCACTTGCCGATCATATTCTCATGTTTCTAATTCAAGAGAATAACTAGAACATTGCTTGTAAGACATACATCTTCAATAATCTTTTTCTCTTGTTTCTGATTGATTGAAATAATTTTAATATTATCACATAATTTTACTATTACTTATCAAACACATCGGATGTCTTTTAAAAATTAAGATATCAACTCTCTATAAAAAGGTTATTTAAATAGGACAAAATTAAGTAATATAATTAAAGAAAGGATCAACCAACTAATTCTAAAATTAATGCACAATATAATGATAATTAAAAAAATTTGTAGTTGATTTTGTTGTCATTAAACAACCATCAAAATCATTTTTCTTAAAATTATTCACTATTCAATTTAAATTAATTTAAAATTTTTATTAAATGCTAATAATTTTTGCTTATTTCTAAAGTTAATTTTCGCTTAATATCCTTTAAAAATAACATATATTGGATTCATTATTATGTTAACCGATTGAAAATGTTCCATAATATTTTTAAGAATTCAAAACAATCATTTATTATTTTTTATATGTATTAATTGTACATAAATGTTAATTAAAAATATATTTATTACTTTTTTAAAATTTTATTTTAAATTTTTTGATTGATTTAATGCATTTGAAATTATAAAAATGTTCTTAATATTTTGAAGGGAACCTTTTTTACCAATGTTTATTACCTTAAGTAATAAAGTATAAATGTGTGTGTATAAATTTTCATAGAAGAAAAGTAACATTCCCATTTAAAATGGAGAAAAACAGTGAAGCACACATGAAAAAGAGAATCAAAATAAATTTCAGATTATAATTTTATCTTTTTATTTCAGATTTAGAAAATAAAATAAATGGAAAAATTAAATCAGATAACAATAAAAAAAATAGGAATGTATTCAATCATGTACATATCAAGTTTTTCTTTTTAAAAAAATAACATACATTTTATTTAGAAATCAAGCACTGTTCGCCAATTTTTGTAGACAACGTAAAAAATGAAAATAACTTCATTTTAGCAATAAAAATAATGAAAATGAGACATAAAAATCATCAAAAAAATTTAATTAAAATGAAGATTAGAATTAAAAATATATGGGCTTTTGGAGAATCAAGGCCACCATTTTCATTTTCATAGAAGAAGAAAAAGAATAATATCATATTAAAATAAAAAGATAAACGTTGATTCATACAAAACAAATTTTTTTCAGATAAATATATTGAGATAAAAATTGGTTTTGTCATATCAAAGTAATATTTTTAAAAATGAAGGAAAAGAACATACATATTTGTTTTTGGTGACGTGTCACATGGTGCAATTTTTTATATACAACACCAAAAATGAAAATAGCATTATATTAGCAAATAAGACATAAATTAACAAAAAATCCAAATAAAGTGGAAAAATTATGAAAACATGGGACTTTAGGGAACAGAGTACAAGCTGCCTAAGAAGCAAAAGAACTATATCACATTAGAAGTAAAAGAAAATAAAACAGAGAGATTTTTTTTTCATATGAAGTAAATTTTTTAAAGAAAAAATGTTAAGAATATCCTCTATTTGTCTATCATATAAACAAACAATGTTTTCAAAAAATAATAAATAAGAATTAGAAGAACAAAAAGAAAGATTTACAAAGCAATTTTAGCACAGAAGAAGAAAAAGATAAGGATTGACACAATCATACACAAAGTAATTGTTTCCTCCCATTTTATCCTTCTCTCTACTTGTACCAGAAAAAAATGGAAATAACAATGCATCAGTATTCTAAATTTACTATTGTCCATATTGATCTTCTGGAAGGACAATGATCTCATTGTTAGTGCTAGAATATACATTATGTCTTCTTATCACCACGAAAAGGACCTTTTACCAAACATAAAAATAAAAAAGATGTGAAATTTTTTAATGGATGAGACCACATTGCATGGTCCACTTTTGCTTCCCATCCTTGAGAATAAGAAAATAATAAGATTAACAACTCAATCAAAATCTTTCAATATATTTGTGAATATATATATAGATAGGAAAATGGTATAAGAACAAATACTTGAAAAACAAAAGACAGAGAACTAGTGCAGCTAATGCAAAGACTGTACATAGAAAGACATACAGAAGTGTCCTGATACATGCACATTTTGGTAATATTCAACTTGCGAAAGCTCTCATGTTCTATATGCACCATCAATTATTAGAGCTTACCATGTCCTCTGATCACCCTGCAAAATAAAGGAGACTTTTTTCGTATCGGATTTTTTTTTTTTTTTTTCAGAATAACAAAAGGTATCACAACTATCAACATGAAAATGAAGTATGTGCAGGGAAATTAGTGAGCACTCTCACGTCATTTGTATAAAATGTGTTGGAAATGTGTCTTTGATACTGCGAAAATAATTTTAATTTTAATTTAAATAAATCAATTAATAAAGATAAGAATATATTATTGAATTGTTAGTAGATTAATTAGTTTATAATTTTATTATTTAGTTATCAATAAGAGTTCCTAAAATCATAGAGCATGATTTATATTAAGTTATTTATGTGTATTTAAATACAAGTTAAATTCAATTAAAATGTACGTATCTGTAGGGCAAAATAAATTTATATTATTTTCTTGCTCAATTTTTTTTCCTTTATCCTTAAAACTAAAACCAACAATTGGTATCAAGAGCCTTAATTTTAGGGGACCTATTAGAGTGAGAGTGGGCCGTCATGGATGGAAAAGTCACCATTTCAGCAATTGTTCCTCCAATGTTTGATGGATAAAATTATTAAATTTGATTCGTGAGAATGAAAGATTACCTAGAAGCACTGGATCCTTGGGAACCTATAGAAGAGGATTATGAAGTTCTTCTTCTACCAGACAACCCTACAGTAGTCCAAATAAAAAATCAAAAAGATAAAAAAAAAAGAGGAAGTCAAAAGCAAAAACTTGTTTGTTTATTGTTGTTTCATCTAGTATCTTCACTCAAATCATGACATTGAAGTCACCAAAAGAGATATAGGATTTTCTCAATAAGGAATATAGAGAAGATGTTAGGATTAAAGGATGAAAACTCTCAACTTAATTAAAGAGTTTGAAATACAAAGGATGAAAGAGTTTGAAATAGTGAAAGAGTATTCTGATAGACTTCTTGATGTTACAAATCAAGTTAAGTTGTTTGGTCAAGAGTTCCAAGACTCTAGAATTGTCCAGAAAATTCTAGTTACTCTTCCTAAAATATTTGAATCCATAATCTCTTCTTTAGAGAACTCTAAAGATTTGACAATTATTTCCTAGATAGAAATGTTTAGTGTTGTACAAGCCCATGAGCAAAGAAGACTTATGGGACAAGAAAACACAATTGAAGGAGATTTGCAAACAAAGTAGCAGATAAACCAAAGAACAAAAGAAAAGAAATAGAGGGTAGATTAGGAAGAAAGTTCAAAAGGTAGATCAAGATATCCCCCATGTTGGCACTGTGGAAAGAAAGATAATCCTCCATTTAGATGTTGGAGAAGACCCAATGCTAAGTTTAGTGAGTGTAATCAAACGGGGCATGAAGCTATTATTTGTAGAAATAAGAATCAACCACATGGTAAAGAGATAAAGGTTGTTAATCATGAGGAGGAAGATTACTTATTTTTTGCCATATGTTTCTCTAGCAATGAATCAAGTCAAAATTGGCTTATTAACAATGGTTGTACTCACCACATGAAAAACAACAAAGAAACTAAGCATTGCAAGCACATCGAAGGTTCTAGTTGGAAATAACAAGTACATTATTGTGAAAAGAAAATAAACAATAGCAATCTCAACCTACTCAAGTACAAAATTCATTTTTAATATATTATATGTTCCTAAAATTGATAAGAATTTGTTGTGTTGGACAACTAGTTGAAAAAGGTTATAAAGTGTTGTTCGAAAACAAAAGCTACACAATTAAAGATACATATGACAAGGATATTTTTCAAGTAAAAATGAGAGGGAAAAGCATTGTTTTAAATCCATTAAAAGAGGAGCAAATTTTCTTTTCAATAAAAGAGGATATGACTAAATTGTGACACGAGAAAGAAGATGAAGAAGAAAATTGAGGAAAAACAAAATAAAAGAGAAAGTTGAGAAATTTGAACATAGTAAGAAGTGTGTAAAACTCTGAATTTAGAATTGAAGATTATTGAATCAAAGATAAAGGGTTATAGTGTAGAAATGTCATCACTAAGGATTAAATTAAAAAGTTGATTGAAAGTTAAAAATACTAAGGTTCAATCATATAAAAAAGAAACAAAAATATTTCAACAAGAGAATATGCATCTATAACATAAGATTAAATTATTAATGTCTTTATCAAATCATTCTAAATTAGTAGGTTGAATTTATGAGAAAGAAGTTAACTGTTTGTAGTCTTCAAAGTAAGGAGGTGTGTTAGAAACATGTCTTAGATATTGTCAAAGCAATTTTAATTTTAATTTAAATAAGTCGATTAATAAATATAAGAATATGTTATTGGATTGTTAGTTAATTTCTAATTATATTATTCAGTTATCAATAGCAACTCTTAAAATCATGAAGCATAATTTCTATTAAGTTATTTTTGTATATTTAATTACAAATTAGATTCAATAAAAATGTATATTTTTCAGGACAAAATAAAATTATATTATTTTCTTATTCAATTATTTTTCTTTTATCTTAAAAATTAAAACCAACAAAAAAAAAAAGCATGAGTTACTTAAAAAAGTCTACAACAATTAAAAGAGTCAAGATAAATACATAGATAAGACTATCACAATTTCTACTCTCATTAGCAAACCAACTAGAACATCGTACATTTTACCAGCGATAACTATAACAATCAATGACATTGTACATGACAACGTGAAAATAGTTTTTCAATTATGATTGATCTTTTATGATAACTATACTGCAACACATGGAAGTATAATAAAAATATACGGCATTAAATTAAATATTTATTTTCATTTTTCAGAAAGTACTTTTATACCTGAGCTTAAAAGATCTTATCACTGCTTTCAATAACCAACGATTCACTTTTCCTTTTCTTTGGAGTTCTCTTCAGCAGCGGCCTAAAACCTTGGTCACACAGTTCCATTTGTTGAACAAAATTGTGATATACGGAGTTGTTTATTGGGCTGAACCCAAACCCTTTTAACACCTCCCACCGTTGACCATTTGTAAGCCATGCTACCTTGATTTTAAACTTTCGCAGACTTTTGACTCTGTTGTTCAGGTAGCAAGAAAATCGTTTGTCATACAAGACACAGACATGGTCAGAATCAATCTTGGAATATGGCCCAGAAGTGTATATTTCGACACTGACCCCTTTACATTCATTTTTACTATTACTGATAGTGATGTTAAATTGCAACGTAGGACCCAAAAAATCCTCCGTGTTCTTGTCCAGAATGAAACAGAAAATGAAACCGAAAACAGATGGTGGAGCAGAAGAGAGATCAATAATTATATAATCCTTTCTTGTCTTATATACCAACTACTCTGGAACACTGCTTCCTGGATACATGTACACTGCTTGGTAAGAATCATGGACACCCTTGTAATCATTGTAATTTTGCATATGATCGAGTTTTGGGGCTGATAAATGTTGGTATGCAAATTTCATCACATTGATTTGTGCATTTAAACCAATGGCCATAAGAGAAAATTCATCCAATTTCAAACAATTCCAAAACTCAACTCTTAACCTTTTTTCCTCTAATTGTTCAGCTGCCGTGGAAGGGAACAATACAGTCTCCAGTGATTCACAGTCATCGGCATGTAGAGTTTCAAGGGATGGAGGAAGCTTCGGTAGAATGCCAAGGTTGCTGCAACAACTTAAGTCAAGATATCGCAGTCTTGTAAGATTATTGATGCATGAAGGCAAGCTTTCAATGTCACTACGTATTAGATGTAGGATTTCTAGCTTTCTTAGACTTCCAAGAGATGAGGGCAGTGAACTGATGCGAATGCCTGTTAAATCTAGCTCAATCACATTTTCTGCTGTCACTGAGAATTCCCTTAGTTCTTCACAGTCACTGAGGTCGAGATAAAGTAGGGAGCTTAAATGGGCATCGTCACTTGAAAATTTGATGATGGAACTGCATCCAATAAGGTCCAATTTCTCAAGCTTGTCTAGAGAGACAATAGATGGATGCACATTAGTCATCCCACGGCTACAACTAACGTCCAGTACCTTACGATTTGTGGATTTTGAGAAGTCTGGCAGCTCATTCAGGAATGCACACCAACGGAGTTTCACATGCTTCAAATTCACCAGATTCTGCAACAAAATAATACCTGACATGTCAGCTTAAGTTGTTGTTTTTGCTTTGTTGAATTAAAAAACATATGTCATAGGAAAAAACATATTTACTTTCACTCCATGCCAAAGTTTTTCCACTCTGCTAAATGACAAGTCTAACATAACAAGCTTCTCAGCAGAAAATTGCTCTGGCAAGCATGTCAAAGGGTAATACATCCAACGAAGATATCTTAGCTCATTCGGCAAATATTGAAGCCCTTGTGGAAGAAAACCCCAGTAGTGTAGAGCAGATATGTTATCAAAATCCAAAAATTGTAGTTGGCTCATCTTAACAAATGCATCAGGGGTTAACTTCAGATTCTCCAATGTTGACAAGGGTGTTGTTATGCTTCTAATGGCCTTAGTCCCCTGCAATCGAAGTAGAAGACAAATTTACACATAATTAAAAGCCACATTTCCTGCAAATAATTCAAACATAATCAAAAACCATATTTACCTTGTCATTTTTCAAAACATCATAGATATCAATAGGATCCCATAATCGACTCCGATTTCCAATTTCATTAGACTCTTGGCGAACAATCTCCCAAGCCATTTCTTGAATAATATCATGCACAGAAACAACATTATCTTCAGAAATAGTTATAAGAGCTTTATCCTTCAGCCTTTCTAACCCAACAGCCACAGAATTATCACTGTCACAACCTCCCAATAATAATTTTACAGAATCCACTTTCATGTTAGAATCAACTTTCATATTTGTTCTACTGCAGAAACATGCAAGATCTAAAAGAATCTTTTGTTCTTGATGGTCTAGATCGTCAAAAATCAGTTTCGCAACATCATGAACTTTTTTAGTCGGAATTGTTTTAAGCTTTTGTAGTTGACTTTTCCATACCTCCTTATCTTTTCCACAAAGAAGATGACCCAAAATTTTAAGAACAAATGGAATGCCTTTGGCATACTCAACCACCATCTTTGATAGCTCGTAAAACTCCACTTCAAGGTGACCTTGGCTAAAGGTATTCAAATTGAAAAGCTGAAATGATTCACAGGAACTCAATCCACCAACATGGTATATTTCATGAACTTTGTTAGCAATAAGCAATTTTTTATCTCTAGCTGTTACAACGATTCTACTACCAGACCCATACCAGTCTGGAGTTCCAAATAATTCTTCAAGCTGTTCTGAATCATTCACATCATCAAGAACGATAAGCACCTTCTTACGACCAATCATTCTCTTAATATAACTGGACAATCCTTTTGGTGTTTTATTTTTCACATATTCTTGTAAAATTGAAGCAGATAGTTTTTCTTTTAAAGAAATTACTCCATGTCTTCTTATTTCTTCCCTTATATTTGCCAAAAAACAACAACTTTCATATTCAGGATATAATTTGTTAAACACTTCTTGTGCAATGGTTGTCTTACCTATACCGCCCTCACCCCAAATTCCAATTAAACGGACATCTTTTATCTCTCGTTCTAACAAAGATTCTAAATGTGAAATTATTTTGTCAATGCCAACCAGCCCTTTCGAATCAACTCTATGCTTATTCAACCTCATCAGCACAAGATTGATGATTTCTTCAAGTAGATCAGCATCATTCCTATCCAATAATGACATTCAATGACACCACTATTAGACCACTTGGTTACAAGTTTGTGATAGTGTTAAAATTGTAGTTTTAATTCTTTGCAAATTTTCATTTCATGGAGTTAGTTACCGGTGGTTAACTAGTTAGTTAGTTAGATGTATGGTCTACAAGATGTATAAATAGCATTTGTAACCACATTTAGAAGGGGTTCACACAATCAATTTCTGTCTCTATTCTCTTTCTCTCTAATACTCATCTCTTTGTCTTGTTCAGTTGGCTTTCCTTCTTAGCTAGTTCTACACTACGAGTTTACATCTCTCGAGTTTACCTCTAATTCCTGAGCTGTACCAGTTTGTGGTGGTGGTTTTAATACGCATGATGAAGCATCTCATCTCCTTTCCCTTCTTACTTAGTGGGGATTCCTAGGGTCAAATGCCTAAATAAAAAACAGGGTGGCCTTGTATATTTCTAGAAGTCTATCCAAAAACTATATCCTTTGAAAATTGAGATATATTGAATTATAATGATTGGATCTGATATAACAACTAGATTCAGTGGACCAACGAAGTATGGTTTGTCCTTTTAAATCCATGCATGGACCACTTATTTTATTGACTAATACATACTGAAGAAATAACCAGTAAACATACATTAATGTGAAATCAATTTGGATGGTAAAGATCATATCTTGCTGTTATTTATAAAAGTAGCATATAATAATATCCATATTTCCATATGAAAAATAAACAAAGATAAAATATTAACCATTTATTTAAGAAAAAAAAACTTACTGAAAATCCGAAGACTTGATTCCGAATAAATTAGTAAATTTATTCAAAGCATGTCTCCACGCTTGCACCATGGTCAAGTCACAGTTCTCTTCATGCTCAGAAAGTGCATTTTCAAATCTCTCCCTCTGATGCTGAACATCTGTTGGTTCTATTTTGTAGAAAACAGGTATTATAATTTGTCCATATTTCTCTTTGCATGCAACTATTTTCTGAAGTTCTTCCAAACACCAACATGAAGAAGCATAGTCTTTTGAGAAAATGATAAGTGAAATGAATGATCCTTCAATCGCTTCAATAAGTGAGGGTGAAATTTTGTCTCCTCTCTCAAGCTTATCATCTAGAAACGCATGTATTCTGACAGAAAGCCTCAATCAAATGGTTAAGAAAATCACGTTGGATGTCCTCACCCCTAAAGGTAACAAAGATATCATACTTCATTTGAGGAGTGTTTTTTGACATTGGCTTTTCTGCTACACCCTTCTATTCTGTAATAAGCTAGAGACAAAGAAATACATTATATCATGTTTCACTGGATTGAATTAAGTGAATGTTGGATCTTTTTTGTCTCTACAGTGTACACTCTTGAATATCAAAAAATGATAGCCACAATTTAACTAGAAAGAAAATGATAGAGACAAGAGAGATGAAAAGATCAAAAACTTAAAAATCATAACTTTATTTTGATATGTTCAAGTTAGTGGTTAGCATGCCAGATTCTTCTTGATTAGCAAGCTTCCAAATTAAGCCTTCATGTTGATCCAATCTAAATCACAATCAATAATGAGTGATATAGTCTGTATAAACAAGCAAGCAAGCAATTTCCCTACATAATCAGATCTTTTGCTATTCCAGGAATGAATCAATAACTGACCTCAAATGATTTTACTGAATTGTTGCTTTGGTTGTTCAGGGATGAGATTTAACCTTCGCTATATAGAGCAACATCCAACTGGACCAGCTGTTTAACATAAGGAAGAAGCAATCTCTATGAAAGTATCACAAACAGTCCAAAAGTGTGACCTCATGCATTCTTCTATTAGACAAACATTAATGTCACCTCTATATAAATATAAGATAAAGCAGTGCACAATCAGCGTGACGTTAGTTTCCAAACACCATTTGTTGTCCTTTCACATTGGATGCTTCTTTTTAACATGTATTGCCTTGATTTTTTCCCCTTTAGTAATGCTATTTTTCTAACTTTATTTTGCTTTGTGTGAAAGAGATCTTATTCTTTCGTTGGTTGCAGATGAGGACTGGTGTAAAATTATATTTTGATACAAATGGCATTTTTCTTTCTTCTTGTCTCTCTTTCTCCTTTCTTTCTTCAGTCAGTTAAAATATATTGAGAATATCATGATGTTGGTATTCCATGATGTTTTATATTTATTGGGAACACAAATTAATATGGTTGCCAGGCTTCCTGATTATTATATGAAAATATAGCGATAAACTACTAAAACAATCAAACTATGTGCTGGAGAAATGATTTTGTATATTCAAAGCATATTACTAATCTTAGCATGAAACATTCTATTTTTCAAGGATCAAATTCATATTTAAGTTTATTTTCTTTTTTGGTTTTAGGTTTTTTCATCTCTTTACTCCCCCATTCTTCTTCATCAGCATTTCCTTTGTCACAACCTCTTCTCTTTTTTCTATTCATTTTTTAATCCCTTGTTTTTATATTTTTGAAGCATACTTTTCTCCTTTTTTCTTCAGTTTTTTTTTTTCTATTCACTTATCCTTTTACCTTAATTCTGATAATCATTTTTCTATTCTTCTCCTTTTTCTTTCTATTTTCTATTTTTTTATTGTTCTTTTCCTTCTCCGTTTCTTTTTCTGCTCTTCTTTTTTTCTTTAATCTTGTTTGTCTCTTTTTTATTTTATTCTATTCTCTATTTTTCTTGATCTGTTTTTCAAAATCTCCTCACATCAACCATAAACATGCATCTTAAATTGTAGTTAGGCTTCGTGCATTGAGTGGTTAGGCTTCAGATTGACCCTTGCTCATATATAGATCAGCAACATCGAACTTGACCAGCAGTTTAATGTAAGGAAAAAGCGATCTCATTGAAAGTATCACAAGCAGTCCAAAAGTGTGACCTCACGCATGACATTGATATATATATATTATATATTAGATAAACATTAATGTCAACTTTGTCTAAATATAAAAGCGTCTTGTAACAAGTTCCCTTAGATAAACATTAATGTCAATAAATACAAAATTTTAATTGAAGATTATGTTGGAGGTGCATTAGAAATTACAAAAAAAAAAATTGTACTTCAATAAAAGTCTTTTCCCTTTTGATTCCATAATCAATATCATGTAGTGGTTAGCATTTTCGAAGTGCACAATTAGGGTAAAGTTACGACCAAACACTTTGAATTTTCCGTTCAATAATGCTAGTTTTGTACCTTCTCGTTATTTTGTATGAAGGTGGTCTTATTTATTTAATATTAAAAAATTTAACTCAATTGGTTGAACAAAATACATGAGTTTATATAAATTCTTGATATATATCTTTGATTCCTACAAATCCAAAAAAATATATATATCTTATTTATTCTTCTATTAGTTGCAATGACCACCAATGTGTAGTTATATTAGACATAAATTATTCTTTTCTTTTTTTCTCTCTCCAACCTTTTTGCCCCCTATACCTTAATTATAGACTTAATCTTTTCTGATTATAAGTATATTATTGGTTAATAATTTTGGGTGGTTAATAGACTGGTATGTTGTTTTCCCTTTGGAAAAATTGGTTATTTGCTTAATTAGTCTATATATATTGTTAACTAATGATTAACATAAATTGATAGGTATTTGATGTGATGTAGAAACAATATTTTCCTTTTTAAAAGAAGGATGATATTATTTGAGCTTTAATTTTCTGTTACTTGAACAAATATTGCTGTGACAATATTACAATACTCATGCCGAATATCATACCAACTTCTGAAATGTTTTAGTGCTAGTTTTTACATTTTAATTCCAACCTTTGATGATATCAAGAGATTCTAGTCCTCATCATGAAAAACAAACACATCCTTAAACAACTGTAACAGGTAACAGGTTAGAGCAGACCCTCTACAGTGGAAGAAAAACACCACTCTCTACAGTGTCATAATCTCAATATTAGTTTTTTAAAATTTTCATTTTATAATAAAAAATATTATATTAATAAAATTTAATGAAAGGTCAAGATTTTCTGCAATGGTAATGTCACTTCACAGAATCCATTCCTACAATCAGGTAGGTATATTCTAGCTAGGAAAATCATTAAGACAGTACGGAGCTCAAGTGCTTGTTTGATTGTTCTATTTGTATAGTAAAAAAATACCTTTTAAATGGAAAACATGTATGAAAACTTTATGATTATTATATCAATTAAAGAAAATGCAAAAGTTCTATCATAAAAACAGTTTTGATGTATTTCAGAAAAACTAGAAAGAGTAACTCTTAAAGAAATTCTAATAAAATTATATACTACTTTTATTTCTATTTATAAGATCTAAATTTTTAAAGTTGTTTGTTCTTTTATATAAGACTTAATTTATATTGATTCATGAATTAATTATTTTTAGATTAAAATATTCTTAATTAAATAAGGGAAGAATTATATTTACATACACTTAGGAGAGAGAAATGATTATTAAAGATAATGATATTTTTGAAAAAGTATATAAATTTAAGATAAATTTATTATTATAAACTAAATTAACTATTTTTTTAATCTTAATAAATTAAGTAAATATATGAAACCACCTTAAATTGATACCTTATATTGGAATTGTTATGTTTTGGTTACTGAAGATCAGTGACTTCAAACCAATTCTTTGTTGACCGTGAAAATGGATGCATGGACATTAGTTAATTGAGTGCAAAAATAATGTCCAGCAGTTCCAGATTGATGGCTTTTCGAATATTAGGCAATTCCTTCATATATTTGGAGCCATAAAGTCTAATTTGTCTTAAATTCAGCGAATTATGTAGCAAAATAAAACAAATGGAGACATTGCACATAAGTTTAGATTGTTAATTTTTAATTCCTTGGGTTAAGAGAAAAAAGTAAAACAGGAAGACCCTTATATTTACCTGTATTCCATGCCAAAATTTTGTAGTTGGCAAATCACAGGTCCAATATAACACGGTTTTCGGGAGAAAACCTTTCACTTAGTAAGGACTTCAAAGGGTAATTCATCCAACGAATGTATCTCGGTTCAGATGGCAAATATGCAAGCCATCTTGATCATTTTCATTGTGAAAATTGATAAATTGCAATTTTGATCATTTTCACAAATACATGAGGGGTTAGCTTCAGCATTGTAACTGTTGACAAGTGTGTCCCCTTCTACATCTAATGGTCTCAGTCCCCTGCCATCATAGTAGGAAAAACCATTTAATCATCAAAGCCACTTTTCCAAGAACAATTCAAATATTATCTAAAAGATGTTATATTTAAGAGTAAATCACACCCTAAGACATGCTTCAATTGCCCATACCTCTAACTTTAAAAACTACACTAACGTTCTTAAGATTTTTCATTCCAAAGACAATCATGTCTGAGGCACTAAATGTTGGCCTTACTAAGATATGAAATGTTACAATTTAGTTCATTTTAATGTAAATTTATTGTCACATGCAACTTGTTTTCAATATTATGTTATTGATTTGAATATTATAGTGAACTTTCTAATATTAGTTGTCCATAGATGACACTAACAGATGTAGAAAGAAAAATTGTCCCTAAAAGGATCGATGATATAGAAATGGACCAAAATTTAGCATATATTAATCTATTAGTTGAAAAAATAACAATATGTTCATCTCATGGAAGGTCAGATTGGCTACATAGATTAGAGGATGGCACTTGACTCAATCAAAAACTATATTTTTGAATTATTGTTCACAATCAAAACATTTAAAGAAAACCCGTTCCAAAAGTCTAGTCAACAAAGCAACAGTTATGAAATTACTTAAATCAGGAAGAAGAACAAAAATCCAAGGTTCAAACATGCTCAGCATAGATCTGTGCAAGGGCTTTTACAATGCTATTAACTCCATTGCAAGGCCATAGCAGCGCAAATTGTTTATAATATAAATATAATGTTACGTTTAGGAAGACAAATTAATTTATTTATCCATAATCTATTTAGATGTAATGATTAATTGTGGATGGTTAATGATTCATATATTACTTTTTCAAAATCCAATGGATTCTTTAATCAATACTTAACGAATCAAAATTAATCCAACATATTTTTTACATATTTAAATCTTTCTTAATTTTTTTAAAAAATTCTTATGAAAATACTTTTTTAGTAATTCAAATATAATACAAAATCAAAATTTATATTATCTAAAATTTAACATTTAAAATTTATAGAAAATAAAATAACAAGATTATCAAAATTAGTTAGGATTTTACTTGGTTAACCTTAACCGAGATAATTTCAATTGACCTCAAATGGGATTATTTCGACTGACCTTGACTAGGACAATTTTTGCCTAACCTTGACTAGGGCTATTTTTTGCCGACCTCAACCAAAGTTATTTTCAATAGACATTAGTCAAATCTCAGTTAGGCCATTATTTGGTCGATCTTGGCCAATACTATCTTTTAGTGATTTCAACTAGAACTATTTTTAGCCAATATCAATTAGGATATTTTTGTCAAACCTCAGCTAAAGCTATTTTTAGTTGACGTCGATTAAGGATGATTTTGTCTAAACTCAACTGGGGTTATTTTTGGCTAACCTCAACCAAGGTTATCTTCAACCAACATCGACCAAGCATGTTTTCATCCAACCTCAGTCAAGGCACTCTTTGGTTGACCTTAGCTAAAGTTACTTTTGGCTAACCTCAGTTGGGACAATTTTTAGTCAACCTTTATCAAGGTTGTTTTTAGACAACCTTCGTCAAGGATGTTTCAATCGACCTCAGTCGAGGCATTATTTGGCCAACCTCGACCAAGGTTGCTTTTGACCGACCACGACTATGATAGATTTTCAATTGACATGGCCATGGATGTTTTTGACTGATCTCGATCAACATTGTTTTCAATCTTGACCAAATAATGCCCACTGATCAAATGAAAACACCATTGGCCAATGTCGACTAAAAACATTTCTAAACAAGATCAATCGAAAAAATATTGAATGATGTTAGCTAAAAACAACTATGGTCAAACTCAACCATAAACAACCTCAGTCGATGTCAATTGAAAACAACTCAAGTTTTAGTTAACCAAATAATCCCCCCACTAAGGTTAGACAAAAACATCCATAGCTAATGATTAGTGAAAACATATCTAACCAAGATCAACTAAAAATAGTTTTGACCGAGGTCAATCTAAAACAACCTTGGTTAAGATCGATAGAATAATACCCAAGTTGAGGTCGACCAAAAATAGCCTTGGTTAAGGTCAATCTAAAATAGCCTTGGTCGAGGTTCGTCGAAAAATGTCTCGTATGAGGTTGGGCAAAAACTGCCTCAACTATGGTCAACCGAAAAAAATCATGTCCAAGGTTGGCTAAAAACAATTTTGGCCAAGGTCAACTAATAAATGCCATAGCCTTGCTTAAGACTATTTCTATCTAGGGTTTTAAATTTTTTTAAATATATTATTTTTTTAGGATGGATTGGATATCCTTTCATTGAAAAAATTTCAATAGAAGGATTGGATAGATTTTTATCCAATGGATCAAGGATGGATCAATTTGTTTTTAAAAAAATAATGGATTAATGGACTATTATAAATTGATCCATTATGATCCAGATTAAAATTATTCAATTCATTTGTTTTGCCACCCCTAGTTACACTAAATCTCATGTCAACATAAAACAATCCCATGTTGAATAATAAGCCAACACTTAAAAAAAAAAAAAGTAACCATTACACAAAAAGGTTATAGACCAATTTTAGAAGTTAGTTCTTCAAGTATCTTCTTTTCAACTGCTTGAAAATCAATCATCATATATAAAAATATATTGTTTAACCTATGACACAAAGTTGTTGGTATAAGAAATAAGCACTACACGTTGTGTTATTCAAAGCTCTTTATGGATTATTAGTGATATACTCCCAATAATAATGAAACTTAAACACATTGTTGCAAACAAAAATTATTTTAGTTCCATGTTTTGTTCAATTTGCCTTTATTTAACTAGAGTTTAGTTATCAAAAATGTTGAAAAATATAAAGTTTCACATCAATTAAATTAAAAAATAATGAATGGTATATAAGTTGGGTTATTATGTCTATAAAAGTTCTAGACATTTTTTTACCAATTTCTACTTACATATTAGCCCAACCACCAACACTTATCACATTTGGTCTGAGGAAAAAATTCAATATGCTATCAAAGCATAATGCTCAACAGACCTTATTTGATCTAGCAAAAATAATGGGATTCTAGAAACATCTCAAGAACATAAGCCCAAACAAAAAAAAACTAAAAAAAATATAACTTACCTCTGGCATGTGAGGTTTCTTGGGTACCAGACCCAAAAAATATATACAAGTCTCAATTGAGCCAAAACAACAAACAAACTAGCCCAATTAGACTTGAGGGAGTTGTAGAAAGTCTCACGTCAACTAAATTAAAGAAAAGTGAAAAGTACATAAGTTGGGTTGTTATGTCTAAAAAATGTATAGAAATTTTTAGGACCAAATCCCACTTGCACAACAAGTATCATGAAAAGATCAACAACAACTAAGGTATATAGCTTTTTATCTTCATTTTTCTTTAGGAGTTGTGTTCTATCAGCCTCGAAAATATTCAAGTACCATTTATAAAAACATTACCAATAAAGTTTAATCTTATGGGTGATAAAGAAGTCACCCAAGAAACATCACAGATTACTAAAGCTAAATAAATAACCAAGATAGTTAGGATTACCTTAGTTATAGCTTACATTCTCTCAACTTAGGAGTTCGTAAGAGGATCCGTTGCATCACTCTAAGAGCACACTTTTGGATAAGAGACTCATCAACTCTAAACCAAATGAAATTATCTTAGTATTCAACAACCCAACCAATTACCTGCTTTGTAAAAGAATATCAGCATTGATGTACTTTTTTCCCATAAGACATTCAAAGGGAGAAAAAGAAAATGTAGAGTACAAGAAAAAAAATCACTACTAAATTTAAAAATGAAGACTTTATTCCAAAGAAAAATAGCCAAATACTTCAAAGATAAGTATCTTGTAGAAATTGGGAGAAAATGAGTATCAATTTTTTAAAATGTGCATGAGTATCACCACTGAGTTGAATGATTTATTTATATTCAAAAGGATTACAAAAATAATCAACACGAACTATAATTTACAAGAAATCAATTAAGTTGTCACAACCTCCTAAAATGCATTCTATCTATACAAAGTATCTAGGCTACTTGGAAATAGGGACATTAAAAATTCTCTTATTTTGTAAAATACTCTTATTTTCAAGAGATATGATGAAAACATGGTTTAAACCTATTAGAAACTGTTTATATTCTTAGGAATTAAAGTTTAGGTTAGTGGAATGAAATTAATATCTAAGTGGAATGGAATTTATGTCTAGGATAATGGAATGGCTAGATTCATGTATTACATTTCTTATTATTGCTCATTATTGTAAATTAATCTATAATTATTATAAACAATAGGTATGGCTAAGTGTGTCTAATATTCAAGCATTTTCCTAAAATCATCTATTCAACTTGGTAATAAAGCAAGTTTGAACCGCTCTATCGTCTTCTCTAATCACATCTTCAATGCCAGTTGTTGAAAATTGTCAAGCTTAGCAAGTTGCAGTGTTGTCAAATGTTTCTCATCATTGCCTACTATATAAATACAAGATGATAGGTTGAAAAAGATAGATAATTAAAAAGATTAAATATATAAATAAAAAAGGAAATGTAGTTTAAGATGGTTGAAAGGGGAAAAAAAATTGACTACTTGTATAAATACTGCGTAAAATATATATTTAAACATATTGAAAATACCTAATTTAGAACCACTAGGATCAGTCTAGTGGTAAAGGGTCAAGTTAGGATGAATGAGATTATAAGTTTGAACTTCAGTGTGACCATTGTATATAAAACAAAATATCTAATTTAAGAAAATAGAAAAAGTGAAAATCTCACTCTATAACTTATATATATTTTAATTTATAATTAAAATTAAATTAATCTCAAACTATTTAACTTTGAAAAATAAAAGTAAATAAAGAAGAAAAACAAATCATTGTACAAAATTGTCCATGTATTTTTTTATAGAATTTTGAGCAAAAATGATACCTAAGACTAAAATTATTGTACCAATCAACCATTTAAATTTGAGTGAACACCAAATTCATCCTTGAAAGTGTAAATCACTAGCAAGTTAGTCCCTAAATGAAAAAGAAATCACAAAATATTCCCTAAATCTACATTTTGTTAGTCACATTAGCCCAAACGTGGATAGAGGTTAGTGAGTTCATTAGTAGATGATATGGCACATTAAGTGTAATGTCATGTCCCTGTTAGCCTACCACATGAAGTTCACATTAGTAAAGATTAAAATTAAACTTTCAAGAACCAAAATAAACATTTAAAAATATTTTTTAAAAAAGTTTCCTTCTTGTGTCCACGTTAGTAGGACCATAATAAAACATTTAGGAGTCAAAATGAAAGTTTAAAATTTTTTTTTCTAATTTTTTCTCTTACGTCCACGCCTATAGAAACCAAAATAAAACATTATATACTAAAATAAAAATTCAATTACTAAAATGAAAAATGAAAAATTCAAAATATTTTTTTAAATTTCTCTTTCTTCTTTTTGCATCTTGCAACGTCACCAATTTTTGGTATTAGAAATAGAAGTCTTTTAATGACCTTGTCATTATATTAAATGTTGAAATGATATCTTAGGTATTATTAATTATAGTTACCCGTGTTAGGATGGACATGATATTGTGAGGCTTAAAAGGTATGTCATTAATCAAATTTCTTGCTTTTTAAAAGTGTCATGAGAGAGGAAGAGAGAGAATAAAGAAAAGATAAAAGAAGATAAAAACAAGTAGGTTAAAGAATGAGAAATTAACAAAAACTATTTTTCAGTTTGTTGTTAGTTGAAGAAGTCAAAGAAAAGAATTAGAAAAAATAAGAGATTTAATAAGTATTTTTTATTTTATTTTATTCTATGAATGTTTTATTTTGGTGTTTATTGGCATGAATACAAGAAAAAGAAAGGAATATATAAAAAAATATTTTTTATTTTTTATTTCGATCTCTAAATATTTCATTTTAATTTCTAATTATTTTAGTTTAGTTTTTATTGAAGTAGACTTAAGAAGAAAAAAGTTTTAAAATATTATTTTTAAATTTTTGTTTTGATTTGTAAAAGTTTTATTTTGTCCCCTTCTAACATGGACATCATGCTGCAAGCCAACAGGGACAAAGCATGGCATTTAACATGCCACCTCATCATTCTTTAACAATATCACTAACGTTTATCAACATTTTAACTGTTGTGATAGACAGAAAGCATATTTGAAGACTTTTTTGCAATTTTCCTTTGTTCAAGGACTAACTTATCATTGGCTTACACTTTTTAAGGACGCATTTGGTGATTTACTCTAAAATTTTTATGTAACCCACTTCCAAAATCAACCCACTGAACAAACATGCAAGATCTAAAAAATTCTTTTGCGCTTTGGGATCCATGCAAGATCAAAACTTAATTACATTACATCATGAATTTTTTACTAGGCAGCTTTTTAAGCTTTTAAATTTGACTTTCCCACAACTCCTTGTCTTTCCCACAGAGAAGATGACCCAAAACTTTAAAAACTAATGGAATTCCTTTTGCATAATTGATAACCTTTGTTTGTCACACTCACCTTGTCATGTTCTTTCACCAAAAATCATTGTCTAATGGAGATTGCAGTAAAGCAATTACTAAACTCGAATGATTTTACAGTATTGATGCTTTTGGCTGGTTAGGGATCAGATTGACCCTTGTTCATGTATAGAGCACTATCCAACTAGACCAGCAGTTGTCACCAATTGTCAATTCAAAATATTAAACACAGTCCTTAACATTATGCACTATCAACTAGAAATAGGGCATTTACACAACAAACTTCTTTTCTAGTTTCTATCATCAAATCTTCTCTAATTTATTTGAACTCTTACTTAAAGCAAAAAAAAACAATCACCACATTCTTAGCGTCATAAATCAAAAATAACAAACATGACAATCTTCTGCATGCAACAATATTCAATTCACAGATTCATCAACAATTATCCCACTCAAAAAATCAGATTTGATCATGCACCAAAGACCCAAACCGAAGAACTATAGTCCATCTTACTTAAACACCAAGGCAACCAATATAGGGACTCAAAACATGTCATAAACATATTCATACTATCAATTAAACATCAGCCACATGCAAATAGACAAAAAAAAAAAAAAGGGAAAAGTAACATTCTAAACACCCATTCTTCAAGTAACTCGAAATTAATAGAATTGGAGAGATCCTAACCTTCTCCTTAAGCCAACAAAGAGGTAAGATCCCAAACAAATTCGTATATCAATAAATCAAACGTAAACATTTGAGATTTGAATTACCTTATCTTCATCTAACATCTAAGAGTTGTAACTCAACTGAGTTTCACCCAAGCCCACCAATCCAAGTACCACTTTTTGGTTCTCATTTCTCGTTAGATCCTTTTGATCTCCTTAGAGTGTCATCCCACGTTGAGTTTCCAAGGTCCCTTTTCCCTCTGTATGACTTCTTCAAGTTTACTTTCATGTTTTGCTAGTTAGATCCCCTACAAAGACAAAGGCTAGGGTGGAAGGCTTAAACATGTCTCCCAACGTGGACAACTAAACTTAAACCATTAGATTTACTTAACTTTAATCAGATGGTTAAAAGTTTTTCTTTTTATGTTAGACTTTTCTTTTCTTCCTATCTTCTCGAATTTACCCTCCTCCTCCTTCCTTTTCCTTCTATGCTCCATCGCAAAAAACACCTTCCTCTCACCAGAACCACTAGTTGAATTGCATCACCGCAAGTCATCGTCATTCTTCTTTTTAAATTTGAGCTTTTATTTTAGGTTTATTAAAAATAAATCATCTTGCAAAACCAACAATCAAGAATTCTTATACAATCAATCAAAAGAACAATAAAAAAATAAAAAAACTAAAAATTGATAATTGAAAAACAATCCAACAAATAATGAACCAAAAAACCCCATAATCAACCCCCGAAAAAAACCCCAAATCATTGGGTGGTGAACATGGTGGTGAAGCGTGAAGGGGATAGCCTTTGTGAGAAACATGAGGTGCCTAGTTTGATGCAAGCAGTCTTGATAACGCCTGTGATTAACCAATCCAGCGTGTTTCGAAGCAATGTGAATATGGGAGTTTTAGGACCAAATATTAACACACAATTTTTGAATTTTAAGTCCTCATCTCGATCTAACCTCAATCCAAATAACCCACTTCCCAAACCCCAAACAGCTACATGTATTAACCGTACACAATATCATCCTGATTTAATTTGAAGACTCGTGATAATGCAAGGCGTTGTGGTATTGCAATAACATTTTGGAGGAAAAGAGATCAGAACAAAAATAAAAATATCTAACAATTTCCTGATATGTAACAAAAAATAATAAAATGAGAATGAAGTGAGACAGATAATTACAGCTCTCCAAAAATTGCTCGAGTTCCAAAACAAAATGTAAAGGGGCTTATCCAAGACGGAAGGAACGAGTTTGCAGCACCATATTGATGCCCAGCATAAAACCTTCTCAGTGTTACCCCAGAAATGCATTGTTAGATTGAAGTGCATCTTTTGGGTAATTCCACACAGGCTGAGTCCTAGATGCACACTTTCAAATATTACGTTCCAATCTTATCAAGATTTTCAGAGACAGTTTTCATCCTAGGCCGAACCTCAGGGTCTCCTTCAGTGCAAGCCAGTGCTACATGAAACACAGCCAGCACCTCTTTCTTAACGCGCACTTCTTGGAGTAGTGATGGATCAACCATTTCAGATAAAGGGCTTTCTTGATCGAATCCTTTTCTCACCCACCTTACCAAGTCAGGGACTTCCATGGAAGTTGATGTGGTGGGAGATGATTCTGGTGACTTCCCAGTTAGTATTTCAAGCAACACAACCCCGAATGAGTACACGTCCCATTTCTGGGTGGGTCTGCAGCCAGAGACACGAGCCTCGGGGGCTTTGTAACTGTTAGTTCTCTCTTTTTGCGATGAGTTCATGTAAGGAAGAGCTCCACCCATGAATCCACCTATGGAGGGGTTGTTGCCGGTGATGCTGATTAGACGGTTAAGACCAAAATCGGAAATGTAGGGTTGAAAGTCGTTGTCAAGTAGGATGTTAGAGGGTTTGATGTCACCGTGGACGAATTTTCTTGGACTGCTTTCGTGGAGATAGGCCAAGCCCCTGGCTGTTCCTTTGGCGATTCTCAGTCTGGTGGACCATGAAAGATTTGTAGATGGTTGGCCATTTCTCCCTGCAGCACATAGTCAAAATGGGTGAAGTAAAGCATTAGTATTAAGTGTAACTAAAGATAGGTATTAAGGGGGATCCAAGTACTCAAAAGCCTTGGGGAAGAGGGAAAACAAGGATTTTAAAAGAAAAATGATTTTAACGTCAAACAACATTGCTTGCCCTACAGAAGAAAAAGGAATTGGAAGAGTGAAACTGGAACTTAGATATGCAAATTTTGTTCTCAGAGATTGAAGATCAAGAAGACAAGAAACAATTCCTGGTCCCCACCAAGAGCGTGTGTCTTGCCACTTCATCTCCCAGACACATGCTGAACCAACAAAGTTGTCTTTAGTTCTAGGCTTCTAGCAGGTGGCATATCCCCCACGTCATCAACCACGCAATAGACAAAAAGTCTAAATTGAATTTCCCTCTTACTTTCTAAGTAAGAAAATCTAATATTGTTGTTCAGTATCTTTTCAAAATACAGTTGATAAAAGTTTCAACTCGTATTCTTTTGGTAATTATCCGAAAAACATTCGGAACAAACACAAATATTCTAGCCAGCATCGTGAAAATACCTTCTTATATCATGAGAAATAAGTAGTAAGTTAAAGTAAGGTTTGATATTCTTTTACGCAAATTCATTTTGCATCTAATTGTTTTCTAAAATTGGAACAAAAAATTATAATATCTACAAGTTCTTTTATTTTTTCTTTGGAGAAGATTTAAATACATATATATATAGCTACCAATCTTTTTCAAAAATTTTATATATCACACAACATGAAATAAGTCATACCTACTATCTCGTGAAAAACACAAGTTGTCAAGGATTGGACATACTTAATTCACATATCACTGTAAAATGAATACTTTTTGAGGAACAATAGAAAGTAGAGTATATACCATATATAAATATAAATGTGAGCCATTTCAAAAAAAGAAAAAAAGTTGACACAGAACTCAAGTCGAGTCCAATTTAATAATACGAGCTGCCGCTTAAACCACGTCACTAAATAATTAAACTTCCCCTTTAAGCAAAGAAATTAAAACTAATTTATATGCCACATGGATAACAGAGTACAAAATTACTAGATGTGTGCGTGTGATGCTTCCACTATTCTAATTATCCATCGTCCATGCATAAATTATTAGACTCTTTTAACTCATACATGTTACGCATCGAGTTCGAAATATCCACCTATCATTAATTAATTTATTGTTACTTTTAAGATTCTCACCGCTTCCTATCAGTGTCCTATGATTCAGATCCCCTGTCTTCAGTGCATGCACCCAACAAACAAAAACAATCAGAAAAAGAACTCCAGACACGTGCTAAGTGCTGAACCAACAGCATTGTCTTTTGTTCTAGCAGGTGGCATATACCATCAACGTCACCAACTATACAACAAAGAAAAACTCCAAATCCAATTTCCCTCTTACTTTCTAAGCAAGGAAATCTAAACACTGTTCAGCATCGTTTCAATATACATTTGATACGGGTTTCAACTCATTTTCTTTTGGTAATTATACGAAAACCTTTCGGAACAAATAAATATTCTAGCTTACGCCTTGAGAGATAAATCTATGGATTGCTATTCAAAATTAGAACAAAAAATTATAAAATCGACAAGTTTTTTATTTTTTCTTACAAAAGATTTTAAAAAGAAAATTTCTTTATAGCTGCCAATCTTTTTCAAAAATTCTATACATTCTGCACAACATAAAACTACTCCTGCTTACCATCTCATGAAAAACATAAGTTGCCATGGACTGGACAAACTCAACACACAGATCATAATAGAATAAGTACATAAATACTTTTAGTAACAGCAGAATGTAGAATATACACCATTTATAAATGTGAGCCATTATATATATATATATATATTTAAGTAATTCACTGTACGAACTCTGTCTTAAATTAAGTTATTAAATAAATAAATAAACTTCTCTTTTAAGCAAAGAAATTAAAACTAATTTATAAGTCACATGGGTAACTTAAGTACAAAATTACTTTATGTGTGTGATGCTTCCGCTGTAATAACAATCCATCATCCATGCATGAATGATTGGGCTTTTTTAACTCATACATATCATGCATCCAGTTCAAAACATCAGCCCATCATTAATTAATTTATTGTTTCTTTTAACTTCCTCACTGTTCCCTATCAATATCACTCTGAATCATAAACCTTGTCTTCACTTCAATGCATGAACCCAACAAACAAAACCAATCAACAAAAAAAGGTGAAACTTAAAGAACTAACCTCTAAGGGCATGTGCCAAATTGCCATTGGAGATGAAATCACTGATGAGAAGCTTCTCATCATGTGCCCAATAGTAAGCCCTCAACCTCACAACATTAGGGTGCTTGACCTTCCCAATGGCCATAACCTCTGCAGCAAACTCCTTATACCTCTGTTCACCACCCTCCCCCAACCTCCTCACAGCCACAGGCACTCCATTCCCCAACACCACCTTATACACTATCCCCAACCCACTCTTCCCCAACACATAAGCAGAAGCCCTCAACAACTCATCAAGCTCAAAACTCAAACCCTTGTCAATCCTAACCAATTCCCCTTCACCCTCACCCTCACCCCCCTCATACTCTTCATCGTCGTCTTCATCATCACTCTTCACCCCACTAACACATGATAATCCACCACACCCACACGCATTCCCTTTCTCTTCACCAAAACTCCTCTTCCTAATGCAACTACAAGCATTCTCATCATCCTTTCTCTTCCAATAAATGTAAACAATCACAAGTCCAATGAAAGTAACCACAGCAGCATCAGCCACCGAGATTAAAATAATTAAACCAGGGCTCAACCCTTTAGACCGGTTAACCGGTCTGTTCTGGTCGGAAGTGGGAGAAAAATCCCGATTCGAACCGGAACACGATTTCCTTAGTGGAAACCCGCATAAGTCAGGGTTTCCGAGGAATGCGGTGGGGCCCTGGTTCGAAAACGACCCCGTTTGGGGAATTTCACCGCTGAGGTTATTGTTTTTTAGGTCAAAACTCACTGTTGCAGGTAGTTTCCCTAACGACGCCGGAATTCCACCTGAGAGATGGTTGAAGGAGAGGTTCAGCGTGCCGGAGAGGGAAACTAGGGTTCCGAGTTGGCTCGGGATTGAACCGGTTAACTCGTTATCGGAGAGGTCGAGTTGGAGGAGGTTGTTGAGGTCCGGCCACACGCCGGCGGGAATCTCGCCGGAGAATTTGTTGCCGGCTAGGATGAGTCGCTGGAGATTCTTGCAGTTTTTGAGGAGGTCGGGGATGTGGCCGGAGAAGGAGTTTTCGGAGAGGTCGAGGTTTTGGAGGCGGGGGAGGGTGCAGAGGGAGGAGGGGATGGGGCCGGAAAGGTTGTTGTGGTGGAGGAAGACGCTGTGGAGCGCAGTGGCGTTGGAGAGCTGAGCCGGGAGGACGCCAGAGAAGGCGTTGTCGTGGAGGTTGAGTCGCCGGAGGAATCGCAGCGTGCCTAGCTCCGAGGGCAGGTAGCCGGAGATGGATTTTCCGGCAAGGGAGATTCCGACAACGCGCGCCTCCGCCTCGCCGGAGATGTTGGCGCAGGATATTCCCGACCAGGCGCACGGCGTGGCGTCGCCGTTGTTCCAGTCGGAGAACGCGGTGGAGGGCTGGTCGACGGCGGATTTTAGAGCGAGAAGCGCGAGCCCGTCGGAGGAGAGAGAAAGTGAGGGGTCAAAGAAGAAGAAGTGAAATATGAAAACAAGAAAGAGAAACGGAGAGAGTGTCATTGATGAATCTTTCTTTTAAGTGAAGAATGATTGAAACGATGGCGTCTTGAGGAAGGGAAGTAAGAACTTGGAGGAAGAGTGTGTGTAGTTGCAGGTTGTGAGTGTGTAAATGGTGTTGTTATGTTGTGGTGGTTTTTGAGAGAAGGGAAAGAGGGAGGTTGAAGTATTTATGAGAAAGAACGTTTGTTTTTAATTTGGTAGGGTATAGCTCCCGCCAAAAATAGTGAGGGACTTCCTAACCGAAAAGAGTTGAAGAGACAAAGAAAGAGTGAAGTGTAATGTAAGAAAAACAAGACAGTGAGATAGAAGGAGAATGCTTTTGTTGTTCTTTTTTAGCTTTGTTGCAAGCTTGCAACTTCAAATCTCTGTCTAGTTTGTCTCATTAGTTCTCCAGTTTTATTTTACACTTTAAATTTCTTTTTCTTTTGTTATAAGATTGTGTATTGTTGTATATGACAAATGTGATTAGATAACGATTTAAAAACTTGTAACATTACTAGCACATAGATTATATTAGTTGCAAAAAATTTGAATTTTTATTTTTCTTCAATTAAACAAAAAAATATATTTTATCTCTATTTTATTTTCTTTCATTTTAAGCATATCATCATATTATATTATCGGTTACACACCCAAAGGTAAATTTTAATTGCTGTACACCAATTAGTATCAGAATGATATCTGTAATTAAAAAAAAAAAACTGAAAAATGAAGTCAATGTTTTCTTATTCAATATGCTGCACCAGTTAATTTTAAATTATGTGAATAAAGTTTTCATTGTTTCAATACATCTTTTTTTTTTACTGGTGTTTCAATGCATCTTATAAAAATGTAATTTGCACAAATGTTTGTCAGCTTGGGTTCACCTTCAGTTTACTTCATTTGTTATAGCTGTAAAATTAATATTATTGGATTGCACATTTTTTCCTAGAAAAGAATAACCTGTTTTTTAAATATAAATATTACCACTTCTTTTCCCTAATTCTCTACATAAAAACAAATACATTAGTTAACTACAAAAATCCAATGGTGTGCATATTACATACGTTGGCAAGTATTTGTTCAGGTTAAGTAACAAGTAAACCAAATACTCATCTAAGTAATCTCACTTGAATTTATTATTAATATTATACTCAATTCTGCGAAGTTTATGAAAGTCTGGAAGTGGTAAACTAAGTCAAATCAAAATATTAAGAAAACTAGAAATAAATAAACCAACCCCTAAAAAGAACCATACAATTTCAGAGAATGACGTGAAACATGGAGTAAATTATTTGCACACATAAGTAGATTTTCTATTAAAAATAAGTTTGAAACTATACCTATTTAAAAGGTGTATGAGCTAACGGTCTTGAACACTTGTAAATCGAAGTTAATAAATAAAGAGGACATTCCCGTTGCCAACATAATATTTTAAATTAAATGCTTGCTAAATATTACACCAAATTTGGTAATATTACAAAGCCTAAACTTGAAGCAAAATTTTGGTACACCAGAGAATAATATTTGAAAGTTTAACCTTTTTCTGGACGCGTGTAAATTCCAGGACATGATAATCACTTTTCGGTTATCATGGACTCATATTTTCATTACATTTCGCACTACGGCACTAAAGACCAATAGAGTCATAAGTGCAAATCTCTTTCTTCAACCAACCACCACTTTCTCACACAATGGCAGGGTCACACCATCATCAACAGTGTCCTTTTAATTTACACCTTAAGTCTCGCTGCAATTACACCAGTAATTTGTTACTTCACGTAAATGAGTAATGCAGATAGCTCCATCTTCTGTAATTATTCAATTGTTGAGTGCTATCATCAAGTACAACTGCATCTACGTCTCAATCATACAAAGCAAACTTAGAAGCTAATAAAGCCACACAAATTAACACTATTTTTCTGTACTTCCCTATGCAAAAGAATCCAGTAATGATTTTTGTCAGCGAAAAATGAAAAAACTTTAGACAAGTACACCGTGTTTCCCCATATTTCAAAAGAAAACACCTAAAATCCTTTCCACTAACTTTACACAACTCCAAGAGAGGAAAGAATTAACAACCCTTTGCTTTTTACTCAAGGGATACAATTTATTGGTGCCAAATGACTCCAACTGTAACATTGAAATAAATAAATAAAAAGAATAAGAGTATGTTGGATTATTAATTTGTGGATCACCATTGAATACTTATTAAATATATCATTTATGGTGATTATTAATTTAATCATAACACTTGTGCATATTTACTATTGGGCTTTTGATGTGAATGACATGATGGGTTGGACTGCTAACTTAGTCCTTGCTCTCATCTGAACTAACTGTGAAACTCTCGTCTCATTAGATAGTTTTAAAAGTATGCACTATTGTACAATAACCTTAGCCATCAGACAGAGAAGTTTCCTCTCATTTGTTTCTCTACACTTCTACGGGTTAGATCAAGATTGTGAGCAAGGATTTATGCTTACCTCCAAATACACGCATTCTATGAAATTCCTTAATTAAGTTGTCTCGTTAGCACATATTATACTATGCATATTGTGACACAATCCAAAATCTATGTTTCTAAAATTCCTCACAGAATAACTACAACCGGTGTTTTAAAATTAAACCGAATTTGTCTTCGTTCAATCTTCTGTTGAGTTTTTAAAACTTTGATTCCAACTATTTGGTCAGGATATTACAGTACTTATTGAAGTACTATTTCCTCCCCTCCACCCCATCTCAACAAAAAAGAAATGGAAGTAATACTGCTATATAACACTGGGGAAGCGATTCTAAAGTGACACTGCAATGCCACCTCTAAGTTTATAAATGGTAATATTCTATTATAAAAGTCAATTTTAATATACTTGAGCATTTGTGAGCATTTTAATATACTATAAAAAGATCTAGAATGAATGCATGATAGGGGCAAACGTTGTCTATATATTATTGTCATAATCAAGCTTAATATTATGTTTGCCAAAGGAGAAAGAGAGAGAAAAAAAAAAGAGAAAACATAAAGATAAAAATGTAAAGGAAAGAAAATAGAGAGAAAAGTTGACTAAGAAAGAAATTTTCAATACCTTATTGCCCCTTATTTTTCTCCATTCAAACAGAGTCAAGAATTAGTACCGAGCATGCATCATCTGGATTAGTAGTTAACTAAGGTTGGTACTCTTATTCAAAAAAAAATTTGTGAGGATAATTATTCAAAACTCAATTACCCAGCTTAGTTTGTATCTTTCAAGTAGTGCAAACATTGCTTTTGGATTCCTCCCCTACACCCCACAACTAGTACTATCCCTGTGCATCATAAATATCTTAGCATACTAGAGTCCTCAATTTTCATTTACAGGGGTCTTTCTACTAGGATATTAAATTTCAAAATGCATGAAGGTTGATATTAAAATGCAAGCATTAATGGAGCACAAAGTTGTTCTCAACACCCATCACCATCATAAAAAGAGGAGCAACAGCACTCAAAAACCACCATGAAGAGGCAGCACAAGGTGAAGGGTAGACTCCTAGCAAATCCTCAAGCTGCTTCTTAGCAAAAGTCAACCTCCGCTTGGGCTTGTTGCGGCAGCGGAAGGAGGAGGATGTGGTGGTAATTGGGAATTATCATTGGTGGTGGTGGTGGTGGTGTTTAGGAGGATGATAGGGTGTTGCCAGTGGTGGCAAGGGGTTCACCAGTGACAAAAGTGTGGGGCACCATAGACCACCTATGAAGGTGGTCCATGGTAAAATCCGTCATAAAGATCACACAGCACAACAGCCTTTGCATCTAAGGAGACAGCTTGTATAATTGCAGCAGACTTAAATTAACCTGTCAATATACAAGCTAATCAACCTTGGCACACTCCACATTAAAACTTCCCCTACCATAAAAACTTAGAAACAATCCAAGAATGGCAAATAAAGGATGGTTCAAATTTCTTCTAAGATGATAACATATACTACACATGTTATTTCAAGAAGCAAAAGCATGCAAACATGCAATCAGGAAGTTGTTAGAAATGCACAGTATCATATACTACACTGCCAATTAAATGCATTAGACTGGAATGGACAAGCTGCCAAATAAAATCTATTTGTTTTTTACATAACTGTCCTTAAAACAAGTAACTTCAATAAGGTTACAAACTATCCAACTCATTCAGCTAAACTTTATGTCAAGTTTCACTTCAATACCAACAGCTACCATTTGTGTAGATATTGCAAGCCAAGATAGTGAGATACATTATAATACCTTCAGCCAATTCAGGATGCGAGTGGCGGAACATATATACGTGCTTTCTTGAGAATTTCAGCAACCACCCAATGCTTATGCTTGCTCAAAGGCTTAGAAGGATCCAGCCGAACCTGAAACAATAATCACAAAAGCAATCACTTATTGAGCCTTGCAAAATCCAGAATAGAACCAATCAAGCCAAAAGCACACACAATACACAAAACAATCAACAAAACTAACTCGTTCACCAAAGTTACAAAGGTTGTGCTTATCATGAGCCATAAATTTAGAAGTGGGCTTGACATAGTGATCATACACTTTGTGGTAGAATACTCTATTCACTGCCACCACCACTGATTTCTGCATCTTATTTGAAACCACAGTTCCCACCACTTGCTTCATCTTTTCTCCCAACCTGCAATCCCTAAATCAGATTCAGGTGCACAATTAGATCACAATAGTGACAAATAAAACCATTAATGTCACAATATGATATTTAAACGATGCCCTCATATCTTTCACCAAAGTCCACACAAGCATTACACTTACCAACATCTATTGTCATTAACAAGCTCTCTCCCAAGAAAATTATTTTGCACCCCTTAATCTAAACCCACCGTACAATCCAATAATTAAAAATAAAATAAAAACATATTTCAGAAAATTAACACATTTACAATCAAATCCAAGAAAGGTTTTGCAAGTATCAAATTTTTCATTTAAAATAAAGTTATTTATAATATTTTATGACAATGTATTAGTTACGTATTATAATGTTGTTATTAGTATTATTGAAACATTTTATATATAAAAAAGAAAGATTTTAAAAATATTTTTTTTAAAATAGAGTTATTTATGATATTCTATATAAAATATTAATTAAGTATTATAATGTTGTTGTTATTATTATTGTTAAAAATATTCAATTATAAATAATTAAATATTGATTAAAATATAAAATTAATTTTTATTTAATATAATTTAAAATAATAAAGATAAATATATTAATAATTATATATTAATATATTAGTAATATATTAAATATTGACTAATTACAATCTTGTTGATTACAAGTTCATTACTAAAACATTATCGACAATAACATGGTCAGTAAACCAACAACGTTTGATAATTATACAAGTGATCAAATATTGTCGACATATCAATGCCAATCCAGTTAGTATACTTATCGACAAAAAATAGTTAAAATTAGAAAAATCTTTATATATGATTGAGTTGTTGATAGATAAATTTCTAAAATAATAAAATAACAAAGATGTTATTAATGGTTAAGTCATCAATAACTGGATGATAAGGGGAAATGTTTGCTTAAAAAACTCATATGTTGAAGTATGATGATATGTTGACCTCAAAACATTTGTAAGGCACACATAATTAAACAAATTATCTATAATTTTTTTAAAAATATCTAGTCTTTTAACATTGTCTTAATTTTCACTAACCATGACTCAAAACAATTCAACTAACAAGAATGAATGGGGGGATTTTTTTAAAATTCCATATACAAATATAACATGGTATGATATTTGATTTTTTCCTTTCTAAATTTTTTTTCTTATTACTTTGTCTTTGCTCTTATTTTTTGTTATGTAGAGTCATGCTTGTCATAAATTTGTGTAACTGTATTAATTTTCATAAATCTTTTAGCAAGCTTAAGTTGATAGTCAAAAGATAAGAGTAAAACTTTAAACTTGTATAGAAAAAAACAAAGGTTTCTTCCATACGATAGAAAAACACCCTTGTAAATTTCTTTGTTTGAAAGATGAAGGGTTTCTCACGAATTTAACTACCTTAATGTTATAAATAATAAATTGTAAAGGGAAAAAAGAAATGAGAATAAATATTTATACTAATTTATCTCATAAGATACAAATCATATTCTCTATATCTTATCTTCATTATTCTCTAATCCCTTCTCATCTATTTTCTCCTGTTTCCTTTGTTTTTCCACTATCAAATGTATTAGCATTTTACCTTAATCTCATTCCATTGCACTTCTGAATTCAATTCCATCGAACACGTAATATACTTCAATCAAATTTTTTTTACACTATCATGACCAGGTAAGATGCAATATCTTTTTTTAATTATTTAAATTACTTTCTAAAATGATTCATTATTTTAAAAGTACTTTTCAATATAGTGATTATATGTATTGCATTTTAGAAATCATTTTTCAGAAAAATGCAGAGAAAAGAAACAAGAAAGAAGTGCAATGATATCATATGTGACGGAAGTAGGTGCGGTAAAATAGAACAAGTGAGACGTAATGTTTGAAAAATGAGAAAAATAAGCTTATTTAAGTAATTTTACATAATAAATAGAAAGTGGAAGTGTGAATAGAAAATGAAAAGTGTATATAGCAAAGACCTTTCTAGTTTTGCAATACGCAACCCAAAATCTTTTTTTATTCCATTCTATTGGGTTCAATCCAATTCCTAATATTTTGATTTTCTTGTCTTTTCGTTCTCTCTCTGTAGGGCTTAACCCAACTTCTAGTATATTTTGAATTTGATGAGGTTGGCCCAACTTGCTTTCTTTTACATGGGCTTACTTAAAAATTCATATTTTCTTTTAAAAGAATTCGTCTAGGTTTAACCCAAATTTCATATTGTTGTTTAGGGATAGTTCATAAACACACCTCCATTATTTGTTAAGTATACCTGCCGTTACATTTTAGTGAATTTTTTCTCCAAAACACTCATATTTGGAAACCATTTCCGGATGTGCTAAACTCGGGTGTGTTGGTATTTGCTCTGCACTGTCAACTCTAAATCCATCTTCATCCCCACTTTTTTTTTATCCTTTTATGCTTTTTATGTTCATTTCAATTATTTCTAGATTTGTTTTTGCCAGTTCAAAAGTGATTACAAATATTATGTCGTTTTGCATTTTTATTGTAGTTTCCTTTGCTTCTATTATGAAAACCTTGTTCACAAGTGTAACTGAGGATGTTAATGAAGGGGTCCTGAGGATTGTGGAAACTACTGATTTAGGCATCAAATTGGTTGAACTATTGAATGGAAAGATTTTATGCTCTCACAAACAAACAAGTGGCATGCTTTGCAACACTGCTAAAGCTCTCATATTAGCATTTCAACTTACCACCATATCCCACAACACATCAGAAATACCTTTTTCAACCATTCTAACTTGAACACACAACAACTCGGACACACCCAGAGTTTAGCACATCCAGAAATTAATTTCCAAAAAGTGGTGTTTTGAGAAAAAAATATACACTCAGGATGTAAAGGGAGAGGTATGTTTAACCATTAATGGAGGTGCATTTATCAATTTCCTTGTTTAGGCTATGTCTAATCGTCTTCCATTTTTTTTAATTTGGTTAAGATATACCCAAAACACCCTTTTTTTCGTGTCTATTTGTACCCGATTGGGTTATAACCCAGCATTCCATTTGTTTTATTTTTCCTTCCTTTCTTTTGTTTAGGCTCAACTAAAAACAGATGGGCCTGTCATTCCCACCCCACTTTTCTCTAGGTTAACCTCATTCTTTGTTATAAAAAATATATATATATATATTTTTTATTCCTTTTTTTTTAATTTTTGTTTTTAGTTATTTATAATTTTTTTAAATCACTCATAAATTTTTCGATTATCTTTTTAATTCAGTTTTGTGTAATAATTAATTTGATTACTTATAAAAAAAACCTTTTAAAAAAAGGAACTTTTATACAAAATTAACTACACAATCAAACATGTTTCCCTCAAGACTATTTTTTTCAAAAACAATTAAGGAAGTTGGGGTTAAGCTTAAAAAAAAAAAAAAGGAATGAATATAACAATTTTCCAAAAAACGAAGTGCCTTTTGGGATATAGCCTAACATATATTTTGATCCTTTTTTTTTGTTGTTTAGACTCAATCCAAATTTTGTGTAGAATTTTGTTTTCTTTTTTTGTTATGGCCTAGACTAAATTTATTTTTTTTCATTTTTTTCCCCTTCTTTTTAGGCAATTGTTATATACTCCTCTCAACATCATTAATATATCTTTTTTATATTTTTTCTAAAAATATCCTTTTTTCTATAATGTTAAAATTTAACACAATCTAAAAACTATGTTTTGGAAGTGTAAAAATTTTAATATTTTGAAAAGTTTTCTTCAAAAGTCAATTTTTAAAGAAAAAAATGGAACACAACTAGTCATAGTGGTAAGCAATCATTCTAACTCCGAGATTACTGACTGGATTTTACACATAGACAAATGATTATGTTTCTCACTATCATAAAAAATTTACTTATTAATTAAAAAAATAATTTCATCGACAAATCAGACATGATTTTGGTGATTTAAATTTTTTACATTAATGTGATGAAAGTGTCAATGTACCTATAAGATTTATATTCCTACAAGTGTTTCCAAAATCACATAAGTTCATGTTTTTGCTTGGTTTCTTTTAAAGAAATCAAGAAAGTGAGTATATTAACACATAAAAACTTTAAGACAATTGCTATAATTTTTTCTTTGAAAATTGGCTTTCAAAAAGTATTTTTCGAAATGTAAATTTTATGATTTTTGAAAATTACTTTCAAAATTTTAAAATTTTAATATATTAACATTATACTTTTCAAAATGTGTTAAAATTTTAACATTTCAAAAAAAATTATAAAAAAAGATATTTTAAAAAAATACATATAAAAAGAAAGTATATTAACTATGTTGGGAGGTATAAATAATAATTGCCTCTTTTTATATTTTCTTTCGGCCTCAACCCATTTTTTTTTTCTTTTTTCTCTATGTTTGGACCAAGCTTAACTTTTTTTTTATTGAATTCATTGCCTACTTTTTTCTATGTTGTTTGCTTATTTTTGTTTTTTTTTATTATTATTTCACTACATTGCATATATATCCCATTATCCTAGGCTTCCTTTTTTTTTTTACCTAATCCCATATTATATTTTTATTTTTGATTAATTGTTAAGTCTAACTAATTTTATGTTTTAATTACAATTACAGACCGTCTTAGGGGGTGAATCTTATGTTTCAAATAGTAATTAAATTAAATAAGTTAAATTTAAATATGTCAAGATTGATACTTCAGTAGTCTTATGTTTTTAAGAATGTTGGCTATGACCGTTTGATTAATCCCAAAAGGTTCATTTAAAAAAATGATTTCATAAACATTATGTTAAACCATTAATCCAGTGTGTTAGGAATTGTTGGTTGGGAAAGTTTTTTAAATTCCAAAATTTTTAAATTTAAAAATTAAATTACTTTTATTCCATTTAAATGACGTTTTAGTTAAAAAAAATATTTCAAATTAATCATGATTTTACAAAATTTATGAAATATTAAATTCATTTTTTCATCAAATAATTTTAATGGAATTAATTGTTACTATGTAGTAAGTGAGAAGTAATATAATATATTTTATGAAATTATATTTTTTAACATTAGTGCAAAAATATAAATATTTTAAATAAAAATTGGTCTGTTTATTCTTTATTTCGAAGAAAGGTTAGTTAAGAAGATAATCTTTAAATTTAAGAAAAGTAAACATTTTATGTTTTAAAATAATTAAATAAAAATAAAAAAAACCTACTCAATTTAAAAAAAATAAAAATAACCTACTCAATTTTTAAATAAAAAGAAGGCTTAAATATAAATTTGGTCCTTTTATTTTGTTTAATCTATAATTTTAATCTTTCTATTTAAAAATAAAAACATTTGATTCTCTTATTTTAAAAAAATCATAATTTTTGTTTAATTCTCAATTTTGCCTACAATTTTTCTTTTATTTTTTATATTTTAATTAATTAAATTATTTCTTGATGATGCCTTAACTAAATATGTTAGGTCTAACATTCAATTAGATTAAAATAAAAAAAAATGTAGGCAAATTTAAATATTGAACCAAATTTGTATATTTTTTAAAATAAAATATCTAAGTGTCTTTATTTTAAAATAGAGAGACTAAAATTGTATATTGAAAAAAATAAGAGAACCAAAATTATATTTAAACCTAAGAAAATATACAACTTTGAATTATTTGTGATACCAAAAAATACAAATAGTAATAGTCATTTTCATATAATACAAGCACTCTAGTCTTTCTTATACAAAATTTATTTTACATGTAAAGCAATAAAATAAAATTACATTTGCTTTACATATTTAATTATGGGTAATCATTTTCTAAAATGAACATAGTAGATTATTAACATTTAATTCACTTCTAAGCCTTAAATTCTTTTCAAGACTTTTGTTGATTTTTTTAATTTAGTTACTTATTTTATCACTTAATTATAATTATTTTATAAATTTTACTATTCAAATGATTTTTGTGTATTTTATAATCATATTTTTTAATTATTACATATTTTACCAGTTGGCTAAATGTGTAATAGCGTGAAGATGTGTCTAACAAAATTAAAAAAAAAACATTGTTTAACAAGAATTGATAACAAAATAATGTTATTTGTTTTTAATTTTTTTTTATAGATACATCAATATACTGTTACACATTTAATAAATCCATAAAATACAGAAAAATTAAGAATATATAATGGTAAAATTTGTAAAATAAAAATTTGAATTGTAAAATTTATAAAATAATGATAATTAGATGGTAAAATGCATAATTAAGATTTTTTTTTAAATATCTTCTCAAGATACATCTTTGGTTATTACCCTTTTTATTAATATCATTTTAAAAAAAGTAATTTATCATTATTTATTTTCTTAATTGCAACAATCAATTTAGTCCTTTTTCATGTACAATTATTGTTCTGACCTTAGAATTTAAGATCTCATGTATACTTTCTTTGATTATGAATATAAGCAAACAAATGATAAAGTATAGTGAACTAAAATATAAATAATTTTTCACTAATTCAATCTTATTTAATGTCACAATTTCAAAAATATCCTTAAGTTTAAAGATAAGTACATCCTCTAATAAATATGATTAAGAATAGTTTAGAAATTTTAATTCTTTTTTTATGAAATCAATAAAATTAAATGAACTTAACCTATGCATTTGTTCTTTTTTTTAGATTTTTATGTAAAAATTAATAAATGTAATAACAAATTTTATTTTAATAAAATAGTTATAAAATTTTCTATTTTTTATTTTTACTCCAAAAAAATACATATGTAAAAATAAAAAATATAATTAATAATAGAGTAATTAATGTTATCTTGAACTTCAAAAATGATAAATAAATAAGAAAAAAATTTATTAAAAATTCAACAATTAAAAAAGAACGGAGATAGTAACATTTTTAATAAATATAAAATTAGATATATTTGTTTATACTCCTTTCATGTCACTTTATATGATATTTTAGTGAAAAAAATTATTCTAAATGATATGTCATTTTACAAAATTAATGATGTACTAAATATTTTTTTTACACAAAAAAACTCTTAATAGAAGTAGTTGACGCTAGATAGTAAATGAAAACAAAACTAACTAATTAGAGAAATAAATTATATATTAAAAAGTTATATTATATATATATTTTGAAACTCATCATAAATTAATTATATTTTTTAATACTTGTATCAAAACTTTAAACATCATATAAAGTGAGATATGGAGAGAGTAATTGAGTTAAGAAAAAAATATTCTCTAACATTACAAAAAAATAAATTTAATTGCTAACATGCTTGCATTAATATTAGAGATCAAATTAATTACCATAAAATGAAAATAAAATTAATTAACTAGTTATTAGAGTTAGTAACTATATTTGATTTCTTGTAATATTATTAAGACAAATGTTAATTTTGTCATTTTAAATTGTATTTTTATTCAATGTTTAATAAAAAATATTTTTTAATTGCTTAATCAATGTTTTAATGATACTAATTAACGAGATCCCATTATTAATTGTTGGTACGAGCCTTTTGAACTAAATAGTGTTTTTTTAAGTAAAAAAAAATATTTTTTGTGTGCAAACATTAATTGCCATGTGATATCATTATCAAGGGCCAGCTGAATATTTTATTCTTTACTATAACGTACTATATATTCATAAGTGGTCCCCTCAAATAACTCCAGTTGATCAAATTGTAAGTGCAAGAATTTGACCTCTAATTACTTCTACTCTACTCCATTTTCATCTTCTTCTCCTCCACTCTTTTTTTTTGTAAAGCTTACTTCTTTTGGTGTATCTTGTAAAGTCTACTTGAACCCCCTCTTAAACAAAAAATAAATTGCTACGTGTGTACCCTAACTCTTCCAAGCTCCAATGACAAGAATCAAATAAAAAGTGTTTGTGTGGTTATTTTCATAGTTGACATTTGACAACATATTGCTCCAAGTTTGATTTATACGTGAATCCCAAATCACACATGTGCAATGTCTACTCTAGAACCCACTCAATTTCAAAAAGGAAACTATATATCACAAACCTAAGGAGTGGAGGCAGACAAATAGAATTGCGAAACCTTAGCTTTAACGTTGGGCAATCCAAATCATGGGAATTTGGACTTAGACCGTAACACACACGAAGTTGGGTCAACATCTCTAGTCTACCATCCCACGTGATAGTGGCTAAGTTCGGCTTATATTATATCAATATTTTTTTCATCCTTTTTTAATACAATCTTTCTCCTATCCTTGCGATGTTTGAGGATGATGCCGAGTTATATCAAGGGCTACCAAGAATGGAAAAAACACCTCTCTTAGTTAAAGAAAATACCCATGAAAAATGGAACTTAGAAATCCCTCTTCTTAAGAAATTAAATGAACCCTTTTTTAATTTCAACACAAAAAATTAAGGGGATAAACAGTCCATTAAGTTTAATGGTTGATCATTGGATTTATACTTTTACTTTAGTAGTGAAGCATTTTACTTTTTGTGGTGAACTATGATGAAGGAGAAAAAGAAAATCTAAGCATTATTGCACCATGAATCATGATCTAACTTCTAAGCATCATGATTACAAGCTAGAAGGAGAAGCTAGCTAGAAAGTAGTTGAAGGGAGAACCATTGTTTGATCTTCTGAGTTTACTTACTTGAGCTTATATTGTAGTATATGTAAATATATATAGTGTTAGCTAGACATTAACATACACCAGTTTTTGGCTAATCAACTTTCAAAATACACTTCAAAAAGAGAAAACTTTGAAGCAAATAAAAGAGAGAGACTACACAACCCAAGAAGGCTTGATACATTTGGTTCCACTTACTTCAACTTTAGGCATTCTTTCACTTAAGAAAACAAAAATAAAATAAAATATGTTAGTCATTAAAATTGCCATAACAAACAAAAATGAAAGAAGCAGAACAAGAAAAGAAGTAAGAATGAAAGAACCTTGAGTAGGGAGTAGTGCATGATGATAAAGAGCAACAATCTTTTGCTTAAGGGGTTTCTCTTGAAAAGTCAAAATTCAAAGAAATAGGAAAAAAGCAAAGAGAAGGGTTGGAAGGTGTGGATAGAAGCCATGAAACTCAGGATGGATAGCGCAAGAGAAGATCAAAAATGGAGGGAAGAGAAGAGATGACCATCCATGGCGCTATCCCTCCTGAGCTTTACAGATTCTTTCACACTAAAAAACAAGAGCACAAGAGCACAGCATAAGGTGCAGCAAAGCTAATAACCCTTTTAAAAAAGCTGGCTACCATTATGTGACATTAAATGCTTCTGATACATGGTGGGGAGGGACGTAGCAGAGGTATTTATAGAAGCAGAGAAGGGGACGTGGGGGAATTCAGATACAACAAAAGGAAAAAAGATTAAAGAACTCATTAAATTTTTTAAATAGAATAAAAGAAATTATGAGATTAAGAAAAAAAAAAAAACAGAAGATATAGTTTCATCCTTTTTTTTTAATTCAGTTTCATCTTTCTTATTTAAAAGTTTGATTTTGATCTCTTAACGTATCTTTGTTAGATTAAATTAACTATTTCATTACTTTTTTACATTAACTTATTGTAAAAAAATATCTCATCTAATAAGTAGTATTTATCATCTAACATTCTTAATGCAACAGATTGAAGGAAAGATTAATTTAGTTTAAGAGAAATGTGTACTCTTTTAAATATATTCGTTATTATTGGATAAAAATTATTTAAAAAAATATAAATTTTGGTGGATCTTATCTTATTTTTTAATAAATCTATTTTTAAATTTTATATTATTTTTTATTTTTCTTTTAAAATTTTTATGTAAAAATAAAAAAATGTAATAATTTTTTTGTAAATTTTTTTTATTTTTATTTTTAGTTTATGACAAATATACATGTATTGATCGATTAAAAATTAAATAAAAAGTAAGATTATAATTGAAAAAAATAATTAATATTATTTGGAATTTTGAAAATGATAAATAAATAGAAATATTTTAAAATTGAATCCATTTAAATTGTAAGTTAAACAAATGAGTTTAAACAATACAAACCTAAACGGGTAAACTATTTGTATACTCAGTTCTACTCTCATGTAAATTATTGAAATATTGGTAGTGTTAGTGAGATAACACCATCACCAATACTTATAATTTCATTTTGAGATAAGATTTATGGAAATAAATAACTTGTCAATGATGGGAAAGATAAATTTACTTATAATTTGTTTTGCATATAATGTAAAAAGACAATGGTTTGCTATCAAAGATATATTTGGATGGAAAAAAAAACTATCAAGAATTTGGAAGCTCAATGGTGGTGTTAGCATTGTAGGCGTTGATAATGGGTATTATATGATTAAGGTGAATCTATCAAAGGATAAGAAAAAAAAAATTAGGAGGATCATGGATACTTTTTATCATTATTAAATGAAAATTAAAATTTGTCTCCTACAATGTTAAAGTGGATAGAATCATAATATGAATACAATTTCTTATATTAAATTTGGGGTTTTATGAGAGATTTTTACTCGTAATGATTATCGCAATGAGTGGACCCATTAAAGTTAATAACAATACTATAATGGTGGAGAGAAGATGATTTACATGTATTTGTGCAAAAATCAAGTTATTTAACATAAAAAAATATGGTTTAATGACCATTGGTACAAAGTCAAGTATAAGAGTTTTCACATAATGTTTGAGTGTGATTGTTATAACCATTTAGCCAAAAGATTGTACTCAACAACTAAAGCTTATAAAGGTTGATGATGGATCACAAACAAAGGTTCATCGTGTTTTCAGTGGAGACACCATTCTTAATTCAACATTAAACTCAATAATAATAAATCAAAGGCAAAATCATACATTACCATTATCACCTGCCAAGCCAAAATCAATGAAATTAGATTTGCATGGAAATTGTCTATTAATTGTTAGGAGAAAAAATTGTAACACTTTTAATGAAAATGATATGGAGGAGAAAAAGGCAAGGTTTCAAATAAATTTAATGTTATTTTTGTTATGGATCCTAAGAATGAGATAATGAACCACAAAACTAATCATGGAAACTAATGACATTAAATCTAATGTGTCTACAACTCAAGTCCTAACACGTGATGGTTGAGATATAAAAACTTGGACCAACTAAAAGAAAAGACACCGTGATGCTTCCAATAATTTTATTAAGTTAAGTGGGATCTAATTAGCAATATCATCATTAAGTGTAAAGCTCCTTGATAAGTTACATCATTGATTGCATACCAAACCAAAAACAAGGAATCATCTATTACAGTTAGACTTAATACCCTTACATAACCAAATTTACAAAAGGTGATACATCATCCTCAAATTAAAACATTCATGAACGTTGAGCAAATTAACCAAGTTTGTCTTTGATTTGTTCATCATCTCACTTGATCAAACCCTAATGTTATGGCACAATCCCATGATAAAGAATGTGTAGTAATGGAAACTGTGGGTTATGGTTAGGAAAATGTCACATGACACTATCAGTTCAAGTGACGTGAATGTCTAGTAAAAATGTCATTGGCCTCGAGCGTTTCACCATGTGATTTATTTATGAAGAAGAATTTTAATGATATTATCATCCTTTTGTGGAACATTAAGGGAGCCAACAATAAGAAGGCCAAGAGACATGTTCAATATATTGTCGATAAATATTATCATATTTTCTTCATTATTATAGAAATTCATATTTAATTTGAAGGTACGAGGTGTTTTTGGAAGCACATTAAATATGATTCAATATTTATTATTGGCATCCCCATTATTTAGGTTGAGGTACAAATTTATTTTATATTTTTGTTTTGTAACTCTTAATAGGTTTAACATTATTCAACCTTTCCCTTTTTGAGATAATGTTATGTTTGATATTAAAATTATGTCATTCCAATTTGTTATAAAAAATCTTAACACTTTCATTTAGGAAGATAGTCTGAAAGGGGTTTATAGTGTCAAAATAGGTTTTGCTAAGCTAATTCATCAATATGTTTCAATAATACTACCTACCTCTTGGAGTTAGTCATGACAATTATGTGCTTTTAAGAAAATGAAGTTATTAATGTGGCATGTGTGTCATATGCGGTGTACATTATAAGACAAAACTTCTTTTCACTATATCAAAGATGTACATGCTTAAGGAGGCTTGAGGATGGCGATGGGGTGGTGGTCACAATGACAGGGATGGTAATGACAACAATGGTAGCAGGTGATGTTATTGATGATAATGATAGTAGTAACAGGGTTAATAGTGACAACGATAATAGTGGTAGTGATTATGATGAAGAGTGATGGTAATAGTGGCATAGATAATAGTGGTGACAACAACAGCAAGTGATGTTGTTGATGGTAATGGTGACAGTGACAACAAGTGATAGTATTAATGATAATTACACATTAAAAATAATAGTAATAACCATAATAATGATGGTGATAATAGCGGCAATGAAATGCTAAATGGTAGTAATAACTGTAATAACAATAGTAATAGTGACAATAAAAAAAAAATTTATCGTTAAAAATATTCAGAGTATATTTTTTAAAATTAAAAATTAAATTTACAAATTTTTATTTTATTTTGAAAATGAACCTAACTATGCATTTGGATTCAACAATTTAATGAGACGATTCACCTTTTTAAAGAAATTAAAATACTCTGCTGTAAAATAATTCGTTTGGATAGTTTAACGGGAAATTAAAATTTGGATATTTTTGTGAGACATTTTAATTAAATAAAATTGGAGAATTTTAAATTCTTATAAAAATTAAAGAAATTAAAATTCCTCCCTTCCCGTAAGCACGTTACGCTCTCTCCTCGATCACGTTATACTCACGACTCAGTGCTCTTGCTCTCTTTCTCGGTTCGTCAAGTTGTTTAAATTGCTATTTTAGTCATAAAACGTAAACTATTATAAAGTGTAATAATATCTAAACAGGCAACAATGCAAATATTATAATGTGATAAAAGGAAATAAAAAATAATTTTGTATATATATAATATTATATAAATAATATTTTTTAAGAAATTTGTTTTACTGATAAAAAAATCAGCTTTATATTTAAATAGGTTAACTGACTAATTTCTATTTTTTATAAAGTTTAATATTAAAATTTATTTTAAAATAAAATTTTGTATTGATGGAAATTGAATTATTATACCCAAATAAAAAAATTGAAATATAAGACATTTGAATTATTTTATCCAAATCAGGCATTTGATAAATGAAAGGAATTCAATTACAAATAATTCAAATGTTTTGAATTTCAATTTTTTTGAATTTCTAAAATACTTTATCCAAATATAGGTTAAAATGCTTCAAAATTGAATTAAAAATAATTTTATTTTTATTTTTGTCGAATATATTTTATTTTTAAAATAAAGAACTAAAAACTTGTAACCACCCTATTTGTTGACATTGTTTCATAAAAATTTAAATGTTAAATAAGATATCAAGAAAAAATATATGTCATCTCATTCTTTACAAAATAAACAAAATTTATGAAAAGAAAAATTAATCATTTTTATGAAACTCTTCGAGTATCACAATTGAAATTGAACATATAATTTTTTTCTTGAATCATAGACTACAAGTGTTCTTCATTCAATCTTATTGAATTAAGGATTAATCTCGTTCATGGTGCATAATTATTATTGACCTAAAAAAATTTACACATTAAAAGAATTTTTCAACCTATTAGATTAAAAGACTAATCTCGTTTGCGGTACATGATTACCTTTAGTCCAAGAAAATTTTACACACAACAATAATCCAATACAAATTTTTTTACTAAACATGTCGTTTGTCTACATGTGAATACACAATAATCTTACACCATTGCATTAATCCTATGAGTTAACACATAAATGCTTTAATTAAATATTTATTCAATAAGGTTATTTCATTAAAATTTATATTATAAACTTAAGCGTAAAGTTTACTGAAAAGGCTAAAAAAATTAAAAGCATCATGCATAACTCCTTGTTTTGTTTACACATCATGCATTACTTTTACTTTTTTATAAATCTAAACAACTTTAATATAAACTATTTTGTACAGTATCAAATTAGCTTACGAAATCGTTTCAGCATGTAAGGCCAGGTATCACTAGATTAGTTCGCGTTAGACATGGTGACTACAAAATTTGCCGTCTATTTGTTCAAACTAATCGAAAACAGCGTTAGCGTTGTGCATTCAACCAGGTCAAAAAAGAAATTGCACATTCAGCTATTAAAAAAGAATTATATTTATTGACCGCAAAAAAATTAAAATGTTTTACATTTGCACTTAAGCTAATACGACTCAACGTGTATAGGAAATTACAAGATATATTATTTTCTACTCTAAATATAGTTAACCGTATTAACAGATTGAAGAAACAGAAATTGTGCATCGAGCATTATTGCAATTGCAATACAATACAATCTGATTTTACTATGTTTTTCATGTGATAAGCTAATGAATATGTTTTTCATGTGATAAGCTCATCAATACATTATCAAACCATTGGTTTTCTTTGCTCCCAATAAATATGCATAAATGTTACAGAAAGCCTCCACTGGATAAAAATCATTACAGTCAGAAAAATAAATTGACAAGATGCAGTGCACATAGTTCTTGACCTCGTTATATTCAATAAGTACAAGTATAAAATTTGACAAACTTGGTCCTAAGCTAAACTCTGCCGGAATGAATATAGATATGGAGAAAGAAATATTAATGAAATACAAAAGCCTTATCACTAGTAAGAAGGGCGTCATTTGTGTCCTCGTTTTCATTTCTCTGTCACTAGTATGACTATGCCACAAAAAATAGGAAAACCATAAGAAAAAATATTAATACAAAGAAAATCTTGATCATCAACCACCTATTAGAAGATATGCTGTTCAGATACTTCAACAAAGCCCCTTGCGCCCCCTCTACGTTTGCCAACGTATCATCCATGTTTTCATCAATCCTGCAAATTAGGTTACCGATATCAACCCCAGCAATGTCTCAATTGACCAATATAAAAACAAAAATCAAGCAAAAGTCAATTCACCTTATCAGCAATCGAAGTACAGGTATGCAATTGTCCACGTCAAATTACATTATTTTCAAATTATTGCAGCAAGGTTGTCAAACAAGTGAGCTCATGAAGGGCACACTACTACACCCCCACTTTAGTTAATAGCTAACAAACCCTAACCCATTACCCATGTGTACCCAAAACTTGCCCCACCATGCATGGGGTGGGTATGGTGAGTTTAAAACCTGCTTCTGCTATGGGATAGAGCAGGTGCGGGCATACGGTCAATCTGTAAGGGATTTGTCAACAAAAGCATTATGCTTATCTTAGCTACCAATAAAGTCAATTATATTAACTAATTATTACTAGTTTATCACTAATAGTAAACACATACCTTATTATATGAGACAGTAGATTGATTTTAAGATTATGACTTCAACTATTGTATAAATTTAATTCAAAATATTCATGAGTAAGGGACAAGAAAGGTATAGTGCGGGTTCCACACTTCTAATATTTTTCTAATGAGGTTCAATTTTAAATTCCTATGGGTGCAGCAAGGCTAAAAACCCATTTAGCACTCCTACGTGCCCATTGACATGCCGAACTAATAACAACAGACTGATATGTATCACAAAAAATCATTACAAAGATTTAAAGAGGAAAAAAACTGACCATGTAGATACATAATATCTAATTGCCTTAAGTTACAAAATAGTTAGAAATATCTTCATAATCATAAATAAGAAAACAAGTACGAGTTCCAAAAGTGAATAAGTTAAGCAAGATTTTCAAAATCGAAAACATCCATCCTCTCAGCATTTTACAAACTTTACCTTGAATTTGCCATGACCTTTTGCTAACAAGTTACACGTTTTACAGGTAAATTCACAAGTTAAACCAGTCAACTCAGTACTCCTTTAGATCAATTCCTCTTACCGTGACAAGCATTCCAATGTAAAATTGATGGTTGAAATTAATTTGGAAACATCCCAATTATGTTTAGCAGTTCAAAATAAAGTTTATCAAACACTACCCAACTTTAAAACAAACGGCCCCCCTCAGTTTTGGCAACATGGATTGAAGGACTTTCCCCATTTCTACTTTTCTATTCATCGCTTTTTTCTTTAATAAAAAACACATAAATTAAGATTTTAATAACAAAGCTGCGATCAAAATCAGGAGAATGCAATCAAGACAAATCCAAGCATTAGATGGCACAAGCATAAAAAAGAACAACAAAGATTTCACTGCCTCGAGCATTTTTACCAAAAAATATCATTAAATAAATCCTCGTTAAGGTTTAACAACGAAAAACACTGATTAGTTTATAATATCTCATTCCTACATATATCTGAAGTCCAAGATATTCCAAAACTAAATGATGATTTGCTACAAACAATACAAGTTACTTAAAGTCAAAACCCAAATTTATTTGTGTCAATATAACTGACAAAGACTCATTTGATCGTAACAAAATTATGGACAAATCAAGTAAGCTCGTATATCATAATAACATAAACATATATCGCATTTAAATAAAGAAATAAAGGACAATGAGGATGTATCTATACAGTGCAGAAGTGAGAAATATAAAAACCTGATGGCAATCTCTCCTTGTTGGGAAACAAGTGTTGCTAGTTGATTAAAGATGTTGCTAAGCTCATGAATAGTGGACTCAACATTCTGAAGAGCTTCAGCTCTGCTTTGCATGTAACTGTCTTGCAATGGAACTACCTCCTGTTGCTGCTGCTGCTGTTGCAGCAATGGTTGACTCTCCCCATCCACCTGCTTCCTGTGGATTTAAAAGGCCAAAAAATAAAATTGTGTTAGATCATAGTTTCAGATATAATTGGAGCATAACAAAAGTTCTAATTGTTTAGAAAAGGATCCAAATTATGCCTTGCAACAAGAGTTCTCAATTCTCTGCTAGGGCCCCCACTCAGCATTTTTTTGTGGGCCATACCTAACATTTCAACTTCCAATTGAAACGGTGTTGTTTTATTAATAGGGAGGGGAAAACAACAAAGGCATTTTTGCTAGAAAGCACAGACTCAGACATGACACGGACTTGGGGACACAACACACACACACATATAATATGATCAACCTGACAAAAATTAAAATTGATACATAAGATTAGCATATTTATATTGGCAAAGTCACACTTTAATTATCTTTTTCCTAATATAAAATTTTTTTCACGTTTTCCAGTAATTATTGAGAAGAAACTTATAATTTATGTATCTCTTTTATACACATATGTCATAATTTATGTATTATTTTTACAATAGAAATAATAGAGACAAAAAAAGAAACACAAAAACAGAGCATGTTAGCAAATAAAAAATGCACAGAAGGATCATTTAAGAAATATAATTGAAATAACCAGTGACACCGATGTACTTGAAAACATGAAGGAACAGTGTCGTGCAAAAGGGACAAACTGCAAATGTGAAGAGAAGAAGATAGAATGTTTCGTGAGAGGTTATCGAATTAGATTGATTTAAAAATGAATTTTTATAATCTAATCTTTTAGTTTGATTTTTAAATTTTTTATAATAATAAAAAATTAGAAAAGTATCTAGTGCAAGTCCAATTGTTTGGGCTGTGTTTGCGACGTGTCCACAGTGTGTCCGTGAAATGTCCGAACTTTTTTTTTGGGTGTTTGGACACTTCTTCGTGCTTCCTAGCATTTTTGTAAATTTTTTTGTTTTGAGATTTTAAATCTCCCTAACCATAAATGCAATTAATTCTCCTTCACCTCTGTTCCATTTTCATATTCCTCCTATGTCTTACATCTTTTCTCCCTTTTCTCCTAACACCAACCATCTTTTTGAAATTTTAATGAAACTAGAGTCTATCCATTCTCTTTCTCATACAAGCTACTTTTGGGATAACTTTGTAGAGTTAGAGATGGTACTCTAAAAAGAAACGGGACACTACCCACTCCTTGGTACTTGCTTCTTTAGGCTCTTTGTGGTATACTAAGAACTAGAAGATTTAAGGAAATGAATTTTTAGGAATTTTATCCTTAAATAATTTTCTAAATATTGGTGTACAAATATGTGGAATACCATTCTTAGATCCAATTGCAAGGTATGAGACTTGAATCCCACATTGAAAGTATGAGATTCTAACATGGGGTTTACAAGGCCAGGGGCTCTCCAACTATAACAGCTAGCTTTTGCACTGTGGTTCTCTCATCGTTCTTATCAGTTGGTATCAAAACTTTCCACTATGTCTCTCAGCTACAAACAAGTGATACACTTGGTGATGTCAGCATTGTAGTGTTTGATTGGGACTAGTCAACAGGATAGCGCATAGCCAACCCATGTGACCATTGAGGTTACAAAACATGGTGAGATGTTAGGATCCAATTGCAAGGTATGGGATTCTAGTGTGGAGTTTATATTTTACTTAATCACTCATAAAATCTGATACTGTGGATGTTTAAATAATGGCAATACCATATTTATATATATGAGATATGAGAAAATTATCAAAAATGTTAAATAACACTCAATTATGAGATGCTGAATTTGCAAAGTATGAGTTGAGTATTTTGTTATTTAAAAGGGATTTGGTATGAATCAGAAAGATCAACTATTAATACTTCTTGGGGATCCATGTTAGAATCCTATAGCTGATAGTGGGGGCAATGGTCTAGATGCACCTAATTATATATTTTAGGAGAGGATCACCAGTTAAATGGAATTGCACCTAATGAGATGAGATGATATGAAGTAACGTGATTTGGCTTGAAAGAGGAAAAGGCTACTCATTAGATGGAAACCCCTTAGGAGCAAGACTACACTTACAAGGAAACGGCTGTTAGGAAAGTAAAGCTGCCTATTTTAGTTCTCCCATCCCATGTGTCAAACATAGTATCAAAACTTGCAATTTTTTCTATATTTTGTATTTATCTTTATGTATTTTATTTTGCATTTGTGAAATAAATATCACTGTCTTTACAATTGATAACATACAAATTCCTTGTCTTTTTACCAGTGTTGTTAAATAGTTGCTGTAGCAGCACTGTGGTATTGTGGAAATCCTCCGATCCACTACCGGAACTCCATTGTGGCACAGCTCCCACAAAAATGGCTATTGTGACCGTGATGGGTGTCACAGTTTCAACTGGCATCCCGATTTTGAGACCAGGATGTGGGACTACATGTGACCCCCCTCCCCACAGTCCCAGTGTCCCACTCCCCCCCACTCTTTTAAATGTTTCAATCAAAATTATGTATTGAACAATTGAAGTTTTGAGCTAATATTGTGCCTTTTTTATGAAACTTATTTTTATTTGCATCCACGACCCAACTTAGTTTTTTATAAATACATGATTTATTTCAACCGTTATGCAACTTCTTTGCCTGCGCTGCTATCAGCTATGTGATATAGTGGATTTTTGGCTTTCTGCAATCTGCTAATGCACAAATTTTATCGATCCCATTTAGATTAATTATTTTCATTGTCCTAGCACGATTATATCTGAGTTATGCAACATGCTTTACTACAGCCTATTGTACAAATAACACAAGGGGGAAAAACAGCAAAACTTACTTAGGAAACAGCTGAGATGAAGATGAGCTACTAGCCCATGGTGGAGCGGGGGCATTAGAAGAACTAGCAGCGGACCTTGAAGCCAACGGCCGTTGCCGGACAAAAGGATTTGCAGAATCCTTAGAACCAGAGGCAGAAAACAGCTGCCTTCTATTCTCATGCACTTTCAAGTTCTTCATAAAAACAACAGCATGAGATCAGTGTCGTCGGCAATTACAAAACACACGGAAGTACACCAATACAATACAATAAAGTACCTCAGTTCGCATGGTGAGAACATCTTTAAACTCTTTGGTGGTGCTCATCAACCGCGTCTTCAGGTCATCCACAACCGTGGTTGAATGGGTTGTCGTGTCGGTAGAAGCGTTCCCACTCTCATTCCGAGAGTTGCAAAGTAACTGAAGATCCACAACCGCAGAGTTTAAAGCAGTAATATCTTGCTTAATAACTCCCGTAAGCTCTTGGATTTCCATAGTAGGGTCATCGAAAACCGAAGTCCTCTTAGCCACTGCGAATCGAAAGGTTCATAATTCATATCATATGGTTCTAAAATCGATTAAAATGGGTTTCTTATTTGCTTACACTTGGCGAGCTTGGCGAGTTTCTGAGACGTTTGGTGAATCCCCAAGCCAATCTTGGAAGCTCTTCTATTGAACTCCGATTGATTTGCAATCGCGGATCGCTGTTCCTCCGATCTGGATGAACTAGTGCTTTGTCCATTTGGCGCTGATCCTGTCTTCTTCAACCTCTCCGCAATGCTCTGGAATTCGTGCGTCCGATCCCGAAATGATGACTGCGCCGATTTGGTGTGCATTTTGCTAATGTATCAGACAGTGATGCGAGATCCGTGAAGCCGGTGCCGGAAAATCGGAGTTGTTTTTCCGGTGGGGATGGTGAATAACGAGGAAGGGGAAACCCTAGATCTGATTGAAATTAGAATTGGAATTGGATCCCATTAGCTGTTGTGAATAGGTGAATGGATAAACGACGTGGAGGACTTATGGAATTGAAAACTGTGCATTGCAGCAAGCAAGAGCAGCACCTTGTTGCTCTATTGGGACATTTTACCCCGACGTCGCGGGATAGGATCTCATGTTAATGTTCAACTGGTTTGTCTTTTCGTTTCTATAGCAGAAAGAAACAGAATCGAAAATAAAATTCACAAAATTTTCGGGCTAAAATATAAGAATCGTTCTTAATTTTTTTTCTAAATTGATTTTTTAATTTTTAAAAAATTTAATATAATCTTTTCATTTATTTGGTTAATGGTAAATTAATTCTTTTATAAAATTTATCCCTTTTGATTCTTTAATATATTTTAATTTTTTTAACTTATTTAAAATATAAAATTTGCTTCATTAATTTTATTTACATAAAAATTATAAGAATTAACTATTGTTTACAATAACAAGAATTATAAATATTATAAAAATCATATATAAAGTTGGTCTCATGAGTTTTATAAAAAGTAAATAAGAGTTATTTTTAGTTTTTCAGTTGATCATAAAATTCAATATTTATGTTATTTTTTTAAGATTAATTTAAGAATAAAATAATTAAAGATTAAGTTTTAAGTCCATAAAAAAACCTTATTTATTATTAACTTTTATAATAAAAAATTTTTAACATATAGCCATTTAACTAAAAATTAAAAAAATCTTAAAATTTGTTTTAAGTCTCATTTATTATTGGATCAACTATGTTTATTGATTTAAATATTTGTTGTTTTCATAATTTTTATAAAGATAAATTTAACAGGATAAACTTTACGTCTTAAATAATTCAATAAAAGATTTAAAATCATGCTTAAGAATTGAAAATGATAAATTATATCAAAAGATTAATGTGTCATTAATTATAAGCAAGATAATCACTTTAGTATTTTAAATAAATTTAAAGATCAATTTAAAAATTAAAAAATAAGATACCATATGCTTAATTTAACTAAATTTTTAATACTCAACATATACATTGAGTTTTATAATAATTATTTAAAAAAATATTAGTTGAGCCTTAAAGAGTATACAAAATTTTGAATTTAATAAATACGTATGGTTAATGTAAAAATTCAATAAAATTATTTTTATAAATTTAAGATAAATATTATAAAAATTAATATTTATTGTATACAATAATGTAGAATATATCTTCATTAGCTAAAAAGGAGAAAAAAAATATTAAAACTTTTAAAAAAATTCTTCCAAAATAATATGAAATGAGAAATAAATGGTCTATTCTTTTAATTTCTTAAAAATAAGTTGTAACGTAAATTTTAATTTATATAAAATTATTTTTATTTATCCCCAAAATAAGCATCCACAAAATCTATCAATTCTCGTGTTAATACTTTATCTATCAAATTATCTACATTAATAAAGTGTATGAATCTTTTAGATAGACTTTTATATAGATTTGTAAAGTCAATATGCATTATTTGACTTCTTAATTATTATTGCATTTTTTTAATAATGAGTAGATTTTGAGTCAACAGCTTTGTATGAAAACTTCTTTCAATACATGACCTACAAGTATTTAGTTGTGCTAATGATTTGAAAATCTCAAATTTCACTTATAAGGATACATGACTAAAATTCTTAGATATGTCCTTTTGACAAAAGGTCTCTCGTATATAATTTCTTAGCCCATCAAAGGAGTTATTTTTTATCATCAACCTTGGTTTATGTCTCATCTCTCCATTTCTTATTTTTTAGTCATTACTTCCACGATTTATGTGTGATAGGTCACTCTCAATCACATTTCATCCATTATAGTCACTCACATGTGTACAAGAGATTCATTGAGTTATCCATTTTAGTTTATCTGTGAATGCAACAACAAACGCTAACTTATGATGTGGTATTGTTAAAATAAGTCAAGCATGTCTTTAAGTTTTGTTAAGTTATTGACGAATGCTAAAAAGGTCAACTAAGATAGTGGATCAAGGCTAACTATTATTTGTCATGAAATGAGTTATATTTTTTTTTTGCGAGATTATTGAAACTAGTTATAAACTACAAAGGATGTCGGTAAACTACATCAATGATTTGTCTTCCAAGATCATTGCAAACATTTTACAATGCACAACATTTTCTCCACTAATTAACGCTTGGGTTTAAAATGCTACTCAATACTCATGGAGATTTTTTTATTTATCTTATATTTCAATAGTTGAAAGTGAAAATTTGTTGATATATCTTTGACTTAAATCTTCTTTAAAAACAATTGAAAGTTTTTCAAAATCTCATAAGATACATCATAACCTTCACTGAATTCTACACAATTTAGTTATACTCTTTTAGTCTATCTTACATCGACACTAGATCTCCTCATTTTGTCATGAAATAATGAACTATCTTTGTCATAAATTTTCAAAATAATCACCATATTTTGAATTATAGTCATATCGTCTATTCTTCATCAAACAATGTTAAAAAGTGTTTTACCAATATTTCAAAAGAGTTGTAGAAGATGATCCAGAATTTATTCCGAAAGAGGAGTTGCCTTGGGTTATTAATTCAAGAATTTGATATATTCATTCTCAGCAAGAACTTGAGAGATGAGTGCAAGAAATCTATAATTACTAACTACCCTCATAATTGTAGCCGAATAGTAGGATGGACTCTGCTCGGTTAGTTATTGAGCCCAACATCAAGATCCAGAAGGGTCGAACTAAGATTCATTTACACATAAATCTTAATTATGTTTAATAGTTAATTTTAATTTTATCATCAATTCAAGGCCTACTTTCTGCGCTCGCGCAAGAAAATACCAATATAGTGAAAAGTTAAGGAATTATCGCATTGGTATTTAACATTGCTGCTTGTTTAAATTTGTTCTTAAGGTGCATGTTACAAGTTAAAACTTAAGCAAATATTGTTAATGAAAATTCTTTAAAATTACTTTTTTCTGTGATCAGCTCATGAACGCATTACTCACCAAAAAGAAAAGGCTCATGAACGCATCATCAAACCATTGCTTTTAAAGATGAATTTGCATAAAATACGATAGAAATCCTCCACCTCGATACATGTATCAATTCGTACAAGTATGTTATTTGACAAACTTGTTCTTAAGTTGAACTCTGCAAGAATGAATTTATATATACGGAGAAATAAATATTAAAGAAATACAGAAGGCCGAGACTCGTATCTTTGTTTTCATTATCTGTCACCCAATGACTATGCCACAAAAAATAAGAAAACCATAAGGAAAAATATTAATACAAAGAAAATTTTGATCATCAACCACCGATTAGAAGATATGCTGTTCAGATACTTCAACAAAGCCCCTTGTGCTCCCTCCACGTTTGCCAATGTATCATCCATGTTTTCATCAATCCTGCAAATTAAGTAACCTCTATCAACCCCACTATGTCCCAATTTGCCGATATGAAAAATCCAGTAAAAGTCAATTCACTGTATCAGTAATATCAGTGATCGAAGTATACGTATTCAATTGCTCACGCCAAATTGTCAAACAAGTTTCATTAAACTAGTGGAGGGGCAAACTCAAATGGTAAACTAGCACTTTAGCTATAACTATGTAGCATGTATCGATAACCATAACAAAAGATTACTAGAATGATATAAAAATAACAACAGAACCATATTGATAAATAACATCTAAGGGTCGTAAATTCTATTCACAATTGCACAGTAGCAATAAAATTTATAATTTCATAAAATCATACATAAGTAAGCAAATCCTAACGTCAAGAATGAACAAGTTGGGCAAGATCTTCAAAAATAATATTTTAGAAGAAAGAAAAACATTCTAACCATTTTACTAAGTTTACTCCATGCTTGTGTATATAACCATTTTGCATATAAGTTAATACATGTTTTACAGGTAAATTCACAAGTTCAACATGGTTGCATGACTCTGACCAGTCCTAAGATTTTATGAACTCAAGGCAAAACAATAAATAAAAATTCTTTATATATAATTTTTTTAAATGTAAAAACTGATACATAAAATAAATACATAAAACCATTAAAAGTTACATACGTTATTATATTAAACGAATAACATAATTTTAATACATGTAAAAAAATATATTACATTTTTTATTCAATTAAATTTTATGTCATTTTCTATAATTGACAAAATATCCTCATCTTAAATTAAATGTAATATTTTATCTCTTTATTAGTATACTAACTATTGGTTTTAATTAATATTTTAGTTTGTGCATTGCACAAGATAAATATTTTTGATATAATTTATAATAAATAAATATTTTTAAATATTAAATTATAATTTAGATTTATGATAAATAATTTAAATTGTGATATAAAGTTATGTTTAAATTAAAATGAATAGGAAATTAATAAAGTTATATAAATATATGTGTGTATATATATACACACACAGTTAAATTTGGTTTGCAACTTTGGTCTCCTATATTTTTCTCACAATTTAGTTATCCTATTTTCAAAAACCCATAATTTTGGTCTTATCCTTAATTTTGCATACATTTATTCTTTTATTTTTATATTTTAAATAATTAAATTATATTTTAATAGTATCTTAAGTGAATGTGTTTGGTCAAAGATTCTATTAGACCAAAATAAAGGAAATAAAACATATGCAAAATTGAGGATTGAACTAAAAAATTTTAAAATAAGAAGACTAAAATTGTGAAAAAAAAAAAAATCAAAATCCCATATTAGGAATTAAAGGGAGGATGAAAATTGTAATACAGTCTATGTATATAATTGGAGAATAGTTTGAGACTAGTAAGAGAAATATTTTTTGTCTAATTGAAGGTGTGTAAAATGCCCTTTCAAAAACAAGGAGATAGTGTTGAAATTCTTTTAAAATTTCTAATTGAAAGACTAAGAGATTTTAATTTAAAATATAAGAGTAGTTTTTTTTTTTAATTTGATTTTTAGTCTGTTTCTTATCTGGTTGAAAAACAAAATTTTTAAGTTTATGTATTATCATATGTTCAATACATGTTGATATGTTAGGTGAGTAAGAGTTTTTTTAACACAAATTCATGAATGAAATACATTAGAAAAAAAAAGAACAAAAAACAAATACCTCATAATTACATGTCACATTTTAATTTAGTTATATAAAAACGGAGTTATGATAAAAGATAGTGATTTCAATATATTTATAAAAATAACATAAAATAATATAAAAAATTATCACACAACTATATATATATTTTTATTTTTTGGGGGACTCTCCTAGCTGTGGGCCCTGGGCCATCACACCCTTGTACTAGGCCTAGGGCTGGCCCTGGCATGACTTTCTCCCCTTATACTTTCTGTTTATCATTTTTTAAAAATAGGAAGCACATATATTAAGAAATTGATAAAAAGTATTCAAAACTTGAATAATGTAGCCAAGATAAATCCCAGCATTGGCTGACACATGCATTAAAAAACCAAGTTTTGACTTCCTCTACTGCTTCCACCAGCTGATATCATCAAACCAATCCTCATTTAAGATTAAATAAGGAAAAACACTAATTAGTCTACAAGGTCCTACTGCTATCTATACATAGAGTCCAAAATATCCCAAAACATACTCAAGAAACAATTATTTAAAAAAGTCATACACAAGGAGGGAAAAGGAAAGAAACTGTAAAGTGAACACATAAACTTTCATTGGCAAATTAGTCACAGCCCCACCCCCCAAAACCAAAGATGTGTCAGTATAAGCTTTAACTGTGCACAGGAACAAGGAGGAAATGTGATACAAAATGGTATTATACTAAAGGAAATAGGTGAAATTCCAGGAGAACAACTCCTTTACAGCAGAGAAGTATAACTCAAGTCCAGAAAAAGAAACGAGAGAAAACAGGAATAACAATGCAGAAAAGGAAAATAACAACCAGAGCTGAAAGATGCAACCTCTGTCCCCTAGGCAAATGCCTAACCAATTCCTCACCAAATTCTGTTATGACCCTTTGCTATCCTCCCCTATCCTACCAACAAATCCTCCACTATCGTTCACATCATGGCAGAATACTCCTCTCCAATATTCTCTTGCCATGTGGACATTCCGTTAGGCATATCACAGCTTCTGTTTTTGCATTCCCATGCTTACTTAGCCCATTTGTTCCCAGCACATCTTCTTTCCTTTTACCCCTCCGCTTATAAACAGGGGTTAAAGGCCCAACAAAATTTCCATGGCAAGATCAGTACATAACCAAAGTAACAAATAGGATCAAGGAATTAATTAAAGCAATACAGGAAGACCATGTGGTTTAAGTCCTCTGAGTATGTGAATGGCCATTCATTAGAAGACACGGAAGGTTCAGAGCCTTTTCAAGTACAAGCACCGAGGTACTTGTCCATAAAATTATCATGATATAATTTGTTTAGTTTTTAATCAACAAAGAAACATCAACAAAAGCCTTATCCTAATAGGTGAGGTTGATTACATGGATCACACGAAGTCATTTGATCAAAGACCAAATTTATAAAATTTGTCATGAGTGATTCTTGTTAGTTAGATATATTGACAAGTTTTATGTAGCCTATCGAAGGCCTAATACAACCCACCTCCTTTAACCAAGCTTGGTTTTTCATCAAAAGTCATCCTATTACGCTTTAGTCTCTAAACTTAAGGTGGCCAAATTCTTAGGCAAGTCATTTCTCCACTCAATAAGTAGTAAAGCAAGCAATTTAAACAGAACAGCATCCACAGCCTTATAGTAAACATGAAGTAAAATAACCCAACACTTTACTCTCCAAAGTTCCTTTAGTACTTTATAGGAACTAAATTTTTATGCTAGTTATTTCTCTGCTTAGTAAGCAGCAAAACAAGCAATTCAAACAGTTAGGAATGGCATTACAATGCAGTAAACAACACAATCATCTTCCACAGACCACCAGAAACTAATCAATAGTTTGCTAGACATAATACAAGCTCATTGAAGCCAGGGCCAAAACTTGTTTCAGTTTCAAATAGGTTCACTAGATTAAAGAATTATGGGCAAAGCAAATAGGGTTTGATCTAATGGTAACATACATTAAATATCATATTGGAATACAGAAACAATGAACATTAAGAATGTGTGGGTATAGCACACAAGCGGGACATATAAAAACCTGATGGCAATCTCTCCTTGTTGGGAAACAAGTGTTGCTAGCTGATTGAAAATGTTGCTCAGCTCGTGAATAGTGGACTCAACATTCTGAAGTGCTTCAGCTCTGCTTTGCATGTAACTGTCTTGCAAAGGAACTACCTCCTCCTCCTGCTGCTGCTGCTGCTGCTGCTGTTGCAACAATGGTTGACTCTCCCCATCCACTTGCTTCCTATAGATTTAAAAAACATGAAAAGATTTTAAAACAAAGTTTGGAAGAAGTAAGAATTCCAGACAGAATTTGACCCAACCTGAAACAACCTTAAAATATTAGAGCATAACAAAAGTTTTTATCATTAAAAAGAAGGATCCACAAATCATGCCTTATAACTTAGCTCTAAATTTGGACTAGGAAGCCCACTTTTTACAGGGTAGACCTGATATTTCACAACCCATCCCTTTTGTTAGGTCAATCCAGCCCAACAAAGGAAAATGGGTTGAGTGGGCCAAACCTACCTTTCTACATGCATTTTGGACCAGCCTGTTTGACCCACCAAATTCTCTCGGCCAGGCCTAGTTTCATTACTAATAGAGTTTCATTAGGCAGGCTAGGCCAACAAAACAAGGTATGAAAGGCCCAGGCTATTTAACAAGTTTAATCATAACCAAATAAGCAATTGAAGTCCACAAGTTAAATTAAGTGAATAAATTAATTAATTCAGTAAAGCAGAGGTTGTGAACTTATGCTTGTTTGATGCAAATTGCAAACACAACAGAGGGATAAAGACAAAGTTAATGAGTTGAAATTAATATTGGCACAATGGTTGTTAAAAGATGCTGCAAAATTGAGTTGTATTTCAATAACATTTCAAGGAAAACAAAAAAGAAAAAGAAAGATATGTAATTTTGTAACCATACTTTTACTATATAATTATAATAATAACATTATTTTTATTATATTAATAATAAGCCAAACTAGTCTTACTTAGAATTGTCCGTTCCTTTGAACAAAAATTATGCACTTAATAATCTAACCAAGCATAATAACACACATCAATGTGATGAGAAAACATATCAATTGAAATCATCTCGCAAAGTTAGTTCACCCGCATTACAAAAAAGTTATCAAGACAACAACAAAACATGCTTACAAATTACAAGCTTACGACCAACAAAAGAATAACGAAACAAAATAAAAATGCTTAACTTACTTAGGAAATGCCTGAGATGAAGAAGGTGAGCCATTGGCCCAGGGAGGAGCAGGGGTATTAGAAGTACCGGCAGCCACCCTTGCACCCAATGGCCGTTGCCGAATAAAAGGATTCGCAGAATCCTTAGAAGCAGAAGACGAAAACAACTGTCTTCTATTCTCATGCACTTTCATGTTCTTCAGGAAAACAACGACACGAGATAGTCTTAGCAGTTAGCAATGAAGCTATAAAAATAAAACACGAACAACATGAGCAGAAACGCAACCAAGTACCTCAGTTCTCATGGTGAGAACATCCTTAAACTCTTTGGTGGTGCTCATCAACCGAGTCTTTAAGTCATCAACCACCGTGCTCGAATGGCTAGTCGTGTCGGCAGAAACATTCCCGGTCTCATTCCTAGAGTTGCACAACAACTGAAGATCCACCACCGCAGAGTTAAGAGCAGTGATATCCTGCTTAATAACCCCCGTAAGCTCTTGGATTTCCATGGTAGGGTCATCAAAAACCGAAGTCCTTTTCGCCACTACGAATCGAACCAAACAGAGAGAGAGGTTCATAACTTCACAATTCACATCATATGGTTCTAAAATCTATTAAAATAGGTTTATTGTTATTTGCTTACACTTGGCAAGCTTGGCGAGCTTCTGAGACGTTTGGTGAATTCCGTAGCCGATTTTTGAAGCCCTTCTATTGAACTCTGATTGGTTCGCGATCGCGGATCGCTGTTCATCCGATCTGGAAGAACTGCTACTACTGGGCCCATTGGGCCCTGATCTGGACTTCTTCAACCTCTCTGTGATGCTGCGGAATTCCTGCGTCCGATCCCGGAACGAAGACTGTGCCGATTTCGCGTGCATTTTCCTTTCCCGTTTCGAAATTCGAGGGAAGCGTCGATTATTGGCTCTGAGAATGCGAGATCCGTGAAGGAAATAGGAACAATTCAAATTGAATTTGGATCTGCGGTGGTTGTTTGTGGGTTAAGGAATGTATTACAATTGTATTACGAAGGAGGAGCTGTGCGTATAAACGAATTTGGGGAATTGCTGTATTGGCTTGGTACTGTGATTACATTGAATGTTCTTACATCGTCTAATTTATCTGCATCTCAATTATCCTGAAGTGGGTGATAACTGTTGTTATGTTAAATTAAAATCTTGCAAAAATAATTTCATTGTATTTATTTCTTAAAATTGTCAAAAATAATTCAGTTTTTTATTTAACTTCATTGATTTTTCATTTAAATATGAGATTTGTTTCGAGAATCAGCTTCACCGACTAAAAGATGTGATATGAATTTAATTTTATATATTTATTTAAGAATAATAGAGATATAATTTAATTTTTCAATTTTGATTGTTACATGATACACTAAATGCTATACTGCAGATAAAAATGATAATATTAGAATAATTATACTTATAAATTTTTAATGATAAAAAATAACAGTTGAATAAAAGATTTAAAAAGATAATTTAAAAGTTTTAAAAATAAAAAATAATAAAATTAATTTTGAAAAATTAA